>CAEGAG010311865.1:0-47546 GCA_903067065.1 Brachyrhaphis terrabensis
ACAGAAACTAGAAGTAAATACACAGAAAAACACAGAGAACTCGAAAAACACAGAAAAACATAGAACCTGACAATTATAAAACAGTTCATAAAACAAAACGCTTGCTGCGAGAAGCAAATAGCTGCTTTATTGGCCCTCTAGCTCAGGCCTGTTTAAATTGCTCTCCACCCACTGCTGTGCAGAGACCCATGCTGCTACAACACAGACAGGCGTTTGCAAAAGTCAGCTGGTAGCTGCTCAACAGGACAGGCGTCCCATTGGGGGTGTTCTGGTAAAGAGGCCATTTTTTAGAGATGTAAGCAGGATGGTGGACAACATTAACACAGAGGCCCAAGGTGAGGACAGGCAGACTGCATGCATTATCAAGTCACTTCTGTGTAAAGCAATGTTTGCCAGATTTATATCTATTGTATCTAGGGTGCTGTGTGAGGATTAGATTTGCACTTCCTAAGTAACAAGACATCATATAGCTTATGCATGCACTCAACTAATAATCTCCTAATATCGAGTTTCCAAGTCTTTATTAGTTTCTCTGGCTTTGGACAGCTGGTGTACAACACAGGAATTTCCCTTAGCTAACTAGCACATATGGGTGTGTAATGAGGTGTACAACCCATAAGTACAGAACGCCATTTTTTAACTGTAATTAAATCAACAGCAAATGAAGCCGCACACATTTTCCAGTTGTTCAGGCATCTAAATCCAATTACTTGTTAATAATACAAGCATGGGGATTCGTGTAAAATATATCAACTTCTCAGCATTTTAAGAAACAGAAAATTGCAAACTGCTCATTTGCTTTGCATGGATGCTGTCTCTTTTCCACATCTTAACCTGGAAATGAACTGGATTCTCACTGACCAAGAACAGCACTTTTAGGTGTTGTATTTTCGATTTCTACGTTAAGTGGTTTGAGCCCAACAGGGAGAAGGTAAGCTTCGAATCAGATAAGAGAACAAATGCCGGCATCCTAGACTGGATTCCGGTGTTGTTCAGAACAACATAGTGAATGATATTCTTCATCACTCTCTCATCGTTTGTAATATTGCAATTACAAAAGTTGACTTTGATCCAAAAACGTATGAACTTTAATACTTCACGTAACATGCATTCAAACTTTCTTTCTATTAATATTTTGTCAGCTTACACAGACTAGTCGTCATTGTCTTTTATGTTCACACCTGATATAGTGGCCAGTGACAAGATGCTAAGACTCAAGGAAAGCGGAAGGGAAATGGTAATGACTGAAAAAAGAAGAATATGTTGCAGTAGTAGAATCAGTGTTGCACACTGTTGGGTGGTCCAACCAAGCACCCAACCAGCCGGATATCCAACCAACAATTCAAGCAACTATCCAGTAAATACTTATGGACCAACATCCCAATATTGCAGTTGGCAAAAACTGAGGGGCGGTCCAAACAAATAAACAACCAACTATATGGCCAATGCGCCAATATATTTAATTACAACTCTAACTAATAACAGTGTGTGCAATATTATAATCAGAAATACATGGTTCATTGTCCAGCTAACCACCTCTTCAACCAACAAACCCACCAATCAACAAACTAGCTGTCCAACCAGCATATTAGCCAAAGACCACCAAGTTTTATAAGTCTGGTTAAGAAACTAACTAACCAACCAACTATCTGATCAGTACACCCTCTAACCAATTGAACTAATTAACAATATGATTAACAACTATTTTTTTAAATAATTTATTTGAAAGTTTGTTTTGAGGAGTATTTAAAAACTTAAAAACAAATGTTTGAAAAGTGTTCTTAAAAAGAGTAGCTGATAGTGTATTACTGTAAAGTAGAGCTTCCATGACAACTCTCTCACTGACAGTAATCTGTGAGGAATTATAACTCGGTACGTTGGTATGGGACATCTGGTCAGCCTAAAGTATTGATGCTTACTGCTTAGAGTACAGACATGCTGTGAATTCTGACTAAAGAGCAGCCTTGTGCTCGCAGTCCCTCTATGTTTTGGTCTTGCATAATCAAAACGTCTGTAATCTAAAGACTCGATCTGTTCCTCTGGATAATCTTCACGCAGACAGACGTCCATCTTTAATTGACCTGCCTCGCATACATATTGGCTGGTTTGTATTGAGTTCCTTCCCTTATTTGCCCTTGTCAGCAGAGCTTGTGCTGATGTGCAGTGAGAGGCTCGACTCTCAAAGCGGTAATCCGCTCTCTGTGCACTTCAGCATTAAAACCAAGAGGAATTTGACATTGTGTAATATCCACTCAGTATAGAAATGTTGTTTAACTCTCATTTCTGCTGCTAGAAGTCAGAGCTGAGTGGCAAAGAAGATAAAGGAAGGAAAGAAAGCAAATTGTCCACGACACAGCTAAGATATAGGCAACTGTACTTTACAACAGGCGGGCCTAAGGCTACCAAGATCCTTATGTAAATCTCTGATGTGTGTGCAAAGAGAGAAAGACCTGAAATCACCTGGAAATGACAGAGAGAGAATTAAGTTTTGTACTCAAGCATAAAAAAGCAAATCAGCTGCAGAAAAAAAAATGCTTAACTGTCCGTGAGAAGGGAAATACTCCCACAGTAACTGTATGAGGACAGAGACTGTAACCTTTCAGAACTAGAAAACAACAAGAATCAGCCAGCTGTCACAGCTGCCAGCAGGAGCAGAAGAAGAAGGAAGGAACAAGGGATTTGCCATGTTTCAGCTCAACAACTGTCAGTGTGTCAAACTGAGGCAGCGCCATGCAGAAATTCAACACTGACGTATTCAAAATCCCACTGACGTATTGTGATACGCTGCCTCTTAGTCGCTAGATCCTTCTTTCTGCACAGACGGACAGAGAGTGAAGAATAGCTAACAGTTATTGTACACCATAAGAAATTGAAGCCGCATTGGTTATCTGCACAGTTAGCTGCAACATTAGCAACATGTATGGTAGAGATTGCCTATGTGGAATAAACCACTGGCAGGTAAATCAAACGTTTTGTTGGAATTAAGTATAAATGAACAACCATGGTCATAAAATGATTCCTTTAAGTGCGAAGACAAGAAGGTCAGAAGAGTCTGAATGAGAGGGTTTAGAATTAATTTAAGAGCCATTTATTTAATATATATTTTTTTAATTTTAGGTATGCAGATAATGTAAAATTTACAAATTCAGCCCACATTATGTCCAGTAATTATTCTGGTGATTAAATGTACTTCATGCACCATTAAGAATCTAATTAGAAATCCTTTTAGCACCATTTTCAATAAACTAATCAACATCCCAGCCTACCAACCAAATACCTATCCCTCCAACAATTCAACCAACCAACAAAGCAAATACCTGATGAACAACCAAACCAGGCAGCCAACTATTCATCTGACTACAACCAATAAACCACCAAAATTATTCAAAAAACAAACTATACCACCAAGTAACAAAAAACACCAATCTATGCAACAACCTAGCCAAATAAAAATTGCTTGCAGCAGCACTGTTAACTTACAACATAAATCATTTAAAGCATTGACTTGGATGCTTGTGGTCATCAACTGCAGAGAGCTTGTTTTGATTCCTACTTCTTGCTGGAATAAAGAAAGACAAGAAGGCCAGAAAAGATTTTCAATAAAAAATTCATTCAGTGAGGATCTAGAACTGAGGATACAGAATATTAAAAAAGTAAGCCACATATAAAAGTATTCACCAATTATTTAAATACCATGAACAATATGGATCTGCCTCGCATTTTGATCTTAATTTTCTGCAGGGATGAATAGTTGTACAACACAAAGCTCTCAGACCATCTTTGCAGATTTGTACATAAAGATGCAAGCTCTGAGCTAATGCACTGACCCTTCTGTTCAGTGTCTTGTTACAAATCTCCAATTAATATTTTTCTAAATCTTCACCCTGGTTTGTGGCTGATTATTAATGTTGCTGTATCTTCTCAGTGGTCTCATAGTAAAGATTGATTTTGTCCACATGTAGTGTATCAGCCTCCATTTGTCCATAGTTATTATTAATGTTGCTCTGTTATTATAAGCTATTACTGTTTCACTGTAGAATATGTTCACTTGTCTTGTTCTCATTTATTGTGTAGAACCACATAAAAGCTCTGAATCAAAGATTTCACCATTTATGAATGGTCTGAGTGATTTCATTTAGTCACTGAATATTTGTTCTATTAATAAGTTTGTCTGTTCAGAAATTATGTTTTATACAGTATATACAACACTTTGACAGCTGAAATTAGCATTAGCTTCTCAGTTAATTTTCAAGATCAGATCCTCATGTTGATATATCATCAGGTTTTACTGCCACTTGCTAGTCACATTGACAAAAAAGGCAACACAACTATACTGACACAGTTACTAATTAATGGGCTAAGTCAAATTTTTTTTTAACCTTCTGCAAAAGGACACAAATGTCTAGATGGACATTTTTGCTATATAATTAACAGCAATTTCTCAAAATGAGATCTTATTTAGATTTAGAGAATTGATGGCGCCACAGGTTTCTTTGGGGTTAATGAAGAAATCCACCTGCTTGCTTTTTGATTGCAGTTGTAATTTACACTTTCTTTATGATGTGACTAAACAGTAATGACTTAATATGCAATCTCACCGCACATTAGTCTTAAAAGATGGTTGACTATTAGCACTGAAACTGAAGCTGCAAAGTTTCCAATGTGCTGGCCAAGTAGCCAAAGTTCTATAAGGGAGACAATCTTTCAATAAAGGTACAGGAGTCATGAAACATCTAAGAACAAGCAAGCTTTTGCGCCCCTCTCATTTTCTCACCAATATTCTAATTTTCATCAAAGCTAAAAGCTAAAGGTGCCTCACGCTGCTGATCAGAGCAGCTGAGCAGAGTGAGTAGGTTTCAGCAAAGTCCGAATGTCAACAGTCCCGACCACTGATGACTGCTCTAATGGGGAACAGAGGGCAGAGTGGAGCAACACCAGTTTATGTAAATGCTTGCTTAATGAGGAGTTTAGATACCTCACCTGCACAAGGGTGTCAGTGTGTTGCTCAGTTATATCATGTCAGGGCAGAATTAATGGAAAAGGTAGCGACATACATTATGACTGTGAAGCTGAATGACTCAATGCACTTCTGACTGAGCAGCATACAGCAATGGTGATTAAGTAGTACAGGCTAAGTGGCGGCTAAACAACATATTGTTACTGTTATCTTTGGGTAAAATGTTCAGGCCTGACCTGATGAGATAATGGAAACTGGTGGAGGGTGACTAAGCATACTTGTTCAAGTATTAAATTTGTGGCACCACTAACTGTATCAAAGATAAACAGATAAACTCCTTCCAACTTCTACCGTTGAAAGGAGATATTTATATACACTGTATAAACTTTTGTTTCTCAGAATCAGACGTTGACAAAAAGATTCTTGTTATAGAACAAGATTCTGCAAAGTCATATGTTTAGATACACTAAGATGCCTTTACATAATTTGGGGAAGTCCAGATGAAGATGAGATCTTGCTCATGTGGAAGATGACTATCAATAGGTTAGTAAATCTACTGATAAGATAGATTCACGACATTTGAGTTATATGGCAGAACACTGGCGGATGCATTGTTAGCCAAACTTCAAATGCATATTTTTGTGACATAATTAAAAAAAACAAAAGAAATTAGACAAGATTTTAGGTGGAGAACTGTTCATTTGGTCCATCTTTGAGTATAATCTCCAGACACAGGACAAGAATATCAACAAAAACAACAACATTTCCTGATCTACCAGAGATAGAATGCTACAGAACGTGTGTTTCGACCCCAGAACAACAACAGATTTTCTGAAGATTCAGGGTAAATCTGCTGAGATGGCATCATTATCCACAGTGAAACAAGAGCTGTACCAGCAACAGCTGAAAGCCCACTGAGAGTAGAAGAAGCTTTCCTACAAAAGTGACATAGAAAGCAAAATTACAGTTTTGTAAATGCATTCAGAGGCACAAACCTTTCTGTGGCCTGATGAAATTAAAACAGTGTTTGGTCAAAATGACCGTTAACACTTTAG
Organism: Brachyrhaphis terrabensis; assembly: GCA_903067065.1. NCBI lineage: Eukaryota > Metazoa > Chordata > Actinopteri > Cyprinodontiformes > Poeciliidae > Brachyrhaphis > Brachyrhaphis terrabensis. The sequence goes on from CAEGAG010311865.1 coordinate 6,013, forward strand.
GAGTATAAAGGGGGAAGCTTAAAAGCCAGAGATCAAGTACAACAGTAGCAACATCCTGTTGCCTTATGAGCTTCGCTGTTAGACAAACTGGTGTACTTCACAAACTAGATGTGAAAAATTATGTAAATATTAAAACACCGTATCCAAATGTCAGACAGGAAATCAAAGTTTGGGGACAATTATGAAAAAACATAAAGTTTAAAGGAGAATTCTACCATTAATGAAAATGTGCTAACTTCTAAATTTGAAGAAAGTAAGGGAAAAAAATCTCTCATTTTCAGGTGTTTAGCAAATAGAACTAATGTTTGTAATTTTAACAAACCTCAAACAGAAAAAGTTTATTGTCAGAGGGTTTTTTTAAAAACTGCGTATGTAATTATTAACAATAGCCAATCAAGATCATCCAGATCTGTGGTCACAAACTGCAATACTTGAGAGACTTTTCCCTGTGATGGTAATGCAAACATCTCTCCGTCTTCTCCGTGTCGTTGTGCGAGCGGATCCGAGCGTCTGTCGGACAGATGACGCCATTCACAGATTGAGGCTGACACCAGGGTCAATCTCCGCCCACAGAGCAAAGGGGCAGTGTGCGTGTGTGCAAGAGAAAAAGTGACATTGTGTGTGTGTTTCCAAGCCCAAAGCCAGATTCAGAATCATGACACCACACACACACACACTGATTCAGAAGCTTTGGGGCAGAAAAGGAGGATGAAGAGAAGGAGGGATTGGTAGGCTCAGTGAATCATCATCTCACTCTGAGGACAGAGAACCACAAGAAGTCCCACTTCTGCACAGAGCTGCATATTAATGCACTGGTGCATGGCAGCTAAATGTGTACATCAGTATGCAGAGATTGGATCATCATTTCTGTCACGGCGAACAGATCAGAGAGATGGAAATAAACGTCCAAGAGTCAGTTGGACATGTGGTTTTAAGGGTGAAAGCTTATTTTTCAAAAATACTACCCAGACTTTACGGAAAGATTAATGAAACTCACTTTATATATTGCTTGTCATCTTTCAAACAACATGTTTTGGTCATTTTTTTTCTATTTGTTTAGTTAGTTTCTGTAATTCATTTAATTCTTCCATTCCTAAAAACAAATGTTTGTGTACTGTGTACTTCAATAAGAGACGTCACGGAGCAGAAGTCAACTTTTCAGAGTAGTTGCCCACGTTTTTAAACACATTCATCCTTCAATGGCATTTTTTGTATTCTGTATAGAAAAACATCTGAGATCCGTGACAAAACACTTCTGAAATTTCAGGATTATTCTGTGAAGTTGGTTCATGAAACCAACATTTGAAAAAGTAATTGCCCTTTATACCTAATCACTTATGCCACCCTTAGCAGCGACAACTGCCATTAAGTGTTTGTGATATCTGACACAGAGTTGTCTGCATCACTGTGGAGGAATCCTGGTCTTTTTTTTTTTGCAGAATTACTTCAACTCAGCAAATTCAGCTTGTGTTAGTTAGATCATGCTGTAAAATCTCAATCAGATTTAAGTACAGAAATTCGTGGTTTTATCCCCAGACCCCACAATACCACCGCCATGTTTCACTGTCGGTTAGATGTTCTCTTTTCTGCTTTCTGCCGGATGTTATGGCGAAAAAGAAAGAAAAGAAAAAAAATCTTTTAAGTAAGGAAACATTTCTTCATAATGTTTCATAATTCACCTGATTCTTGTTTCTCTTAAAACAAGAAACTGCAAATTATCATAAACAATTTGTAAATGCAATTTTAAAAATTCTATTTAAAAAATAAAGTAAATAAGACCTCAACATATTGTGCAACAAATCTTTAAAATCTTTAGTTCATAGCTCTAAAATGTAGATTTGCTCATTTTGATTCCATTAAATAATTTCATATTGTCTGAGTCAGAAAAATTTGGCAAATTGTTTAATATGTTAAAGGAATTAATTAGTTTTACTAATTAATTTTTAGGAACCACTTCCTGAGCGGTTAATCATTTTGGTATGCTGGACCTGAAGGCGATTGGAAAGCAAAGTTTGATGTTTTTTCAATTATTATTTCAAACTTTGTGCGCTTTGATTGACTGAAGTGTCAAATCCTGAGAAACCTTAAATGAGATCAAGTGTTTTGTATCTTTAAAGAGCGGGTGGTGAATCCCATATCTTCATTTAGCATTCAAAGCGTTTCATCCTTCAGAGACCTCCTTACTGACTGAGCTGAAGCAGTTTGAAAGATAATAGGCATAATAACAGGCATGCAAAGATTCACAATGGGAAGTCTAAACCATCGATGTAGGTGTGTGAGCACTAAAGAGAGAGATGAAAGAGAGAAGTAGTTAAGCGGGTTTAAAGACAGAGCTATGCTGCTGAATGACAAGAGTGGGCCCAGAAGTATTATAAATAATAAAGAATGAAGGGCAAGAGGGAACGAGAAGACAAGGCCAAAAAAACGTTGATAAACAAAAAGCATTCAAATTGCATGCTTTTATAGCTGCCTTAAATGTGATAGCTTTAATAAAGTACTCTCACTTCTAACCATTAAAACTATTTTGGGTTTTATTTAATGAGAGAAAGTTAAGCAAAGAAAAACACTAGGAGGTGTGAAACTAATGTTACATACAAAGTACCTCAATTAATCAAGAACTTAAAACAATGCACTTATTATGAATGCAATTTTCGATTTGTTTTTTGATCCACTATTATTGTGAATGTACATCCTTCAATTGGCTTATCCCTGCAAAATTCATTAACAGCACTTTCAGCCTGGTGAAGCTGAAGAGAGGGACCACCAGAGACTTAATTGGCTTTTTCTGTTTTGCGCCATGGAGCGGAGACGAACAAAACTATTCTAATGAGAGCATGTGTTAGCACACACAGTGTATTTTCACTGTTAATGCCCCGTTCATCCAGAATTAAGGTGACCTCAAATGCTGGATTGTGGCACATTTTCAAAACACATTTCCAGTTCAAAGCCAGAAATTGAGCAAACTGTGTATATGCAGCTCCCTGGAAGTTTCTTAACAAACCTCATGCAATGTCACGACTGTTGGTATCACATCTGCAATAGGATGTTTCCTCATGATCTGCAGAATATTTCTGCAGCAGAGGTTTCTGTGACTCCACCAGTACCATTGTTGCTTTGGAGAGGAAAATACCATTAAGAGATTAATGAGCTAATCAGTAGCATGAGTGGATGCGTCTGAGTGTCTTCTGCAGCATTGCGAGCTGCCCTGAGCACCCAGCTAGAAAAGTTACTGCGTTTAGTGTTTTTGAACTTTCACCCTGAACAATTCTGTTCTATTCTCCAAGACAAATATTTGTACATTTCTGTTCTCAAATAAAATCCTGAAGAAAACCTCAGATGTAAAACTTTATTATTTTTGCAAAACCCTGTTTTACAACCTCTACTCTCTCAAACACTTGTTGTGACATTGCTTTTATAAACAATTAAAGACGGATAAGAAAGGCTAGAAAATGATCCATTTTAAAAGTTACTAATATGTCTTATAGGTACTCAAGAGAAATTGAAATAGATCACAATGAGTAAAAGCAGGTCAAAGCTTCACAAGAAAAGATATGAAATAAGCTACAAAATTCTGATCTATGAATCTCTAAAGACATCATTAATTCTAAGAGAGGCTGCATTCATGTATCCTTTCTCCCCTGCCTCCTTTTTCATTACTAAACCAATGAGATATTTTGAATGTACAAGTAAAGGTCAATTTTATTTCCTTATTTTATCCCCATGCCTCTTTGTCATGTAGTGTAGAGGTTGAAATACCCCACTATAAATTGAGACATAGCTTACAAAAGCCAGCATGTCTTTACTGTCAGGAACCTGGGGTGTTGTGTTTGCAAGGTCATTTTTTCCATCTCTGGCTGAGGTAGCTACTAGCAGGCGTCCACTGAAATGCAATTCATCCGTTCATCGGCTGGAGGGTGAGAGGAGCTGACTGCCAGTGTGGCTGACTGTTAACCTTCGTGGTAACACCAAGCCCTCTGTGTTTTCTCTTGTGTTTTCCATATGTTCCCTGCCAAAACTAATGCTCTGTTTGTACTCCTCTTTTAGTACAACATATTAAAAGAGGACTAAAATCTGGATATGTTTGTCTGAGCAGTTTCCTGGTTTGCCTCTTCATCTTCACCTTCATCCTTCGCACTACCTGACTGCCCTCCAACACTCTCACCACTCAACCTGCTGCCTTCTACAATGATCTCTCGATCACTTATCTTCTCCAGGCCTTCTCTCTGCTCAACTTGCTGCTTCTCTCCAAAACACTTACCTGCTTTAAGCCTCTGAGCTCTTCCTGCTCAGTCTGCTGCAAACCTCCAATGTTCTTCCCACGTCATCTGCTCCAAGCCTTCTGCTCTCCCTCTGGTCCAACATCTTGCAACCTCATCGGTTCTTCATTCAAACCTCCAAACAAGCCAACCACCCGGTCTCCACTCATTCCTCCCTGGCAGACATTTCTTCCACCCTGCTCCTGATTCCTCGTGCCAACAAGATGTCACTCTGGACCAAAACCATGTCACTATTCGTATTATTGTAAAATAAACTATTTTAAAAGTTTGTATTGTTCTTCTGGCAGTAATCTTGCATGTGGGCCAGAATCTTATCAAAAACCATGACAGTTGCAATTTTCAATTAACAGACGCAATGTGAAAATACCCTTATATGCAATGAATCCATTTATCCAGCCGGTTGCAGACTCAAGGTGTTTTTTCATACTAGTCAGAGATCTGCATTGATGCCAAAGATAATACATTAAAATAAAAACTGCCAGCCTGCCTACCTGCATGCCCACATATTCATCCATCCAAATACACAAACACACATATAAACATGTATCTTTAATCCTTTATCCTTTCCAACATTTGGCTTTCCTGGAAACCAGCCTTCAAAAAATATCTGAAAAATATCAAAAGCAGAACTGACAGATTTAATCAATAAAACCTTTAAGTACTAATATAGAACTCTCACAATTAATATAGATAACTTTAAATTCACCTTAGCTTATCCATTGTAGTATTGATCGCTTTGAATGATCAATATAATTATTTGCTCCATTTTGCATTTAAACAGGAATGAAAATACCACTGACGCCACATTTCTCACCCTAAATTTTATATTTTCTTAAACCATTTGCGCTCATCTTCCTGCTATGATTTAACAGCAACAAAAGACAATTAAATTATAATCTGTGATGACTACCGGTTAATAAAATTGTAATGGTTTTATGCAAAAGGCGGCTGGAAGGAAAAAAAACCCCATGAAAGTCATTTTGTATTTATTCTTGATTGAGTTATCTTATTTGTTTCAGGGACAAAGAAACCTCAATCAATTTAGTTGGAAATGTGATTGACAGACTAGGACAAGGTAGTGTATTATTTTGAAGATAAGGGAAAAGCAAACATGGTGACTTTTGCAGTAACTAACCCCAGATTGCACAATAGTTGGAAAGGTTGGCTCATGGTTTGCAAGGTGGCAAAATGTGAAATAAATGAAGTACTTGAAAGCACTGTATTTGTCAGTTTGACATCCATTTTATGTAAATACATTTTTTAAACAAGAATTCAGACATTAATTGCAACAGCTGAATAAATAAACACAAACCATACACTTACATCTGTGTCAGGACCCTTGTCGGCACCAGGACAGGAGAAGCTGACAAACTCATGGCACCGTTTGTGGACCACAAAACAACAAACTGAAAAAGAGAAGTAGAAGAAAAAAAATAGATATTTAGTTATCATAATTGATGAAACAAAATTGTGTTTCTGTCATCGTTCTCTTCTATATTCATAAAATAATCTTCAGTAGTCGTCTGAAGTGGAAAACATCTGAGGACAAACAAACAAAAAGTACTTTATCCTTGTTCTGTTTCATGTAAACTATTTAGCAAACCGTTTCGACAGGAGAGATAAACACTTAAGGAATGGCGGTAAGCCACTGATTGTGCAAGAAAATTATCATCAATCAACCTAAAACTGAGTTATATGAGCACAACGAAGAAAAACCACAAAGACAAACAAATGCATGTGTACACCCACACTCACTCCCACATTGAAAAAAATGGCACATAATATTCAGTGTTCTACAGATATTGGCTGCTTGTAATCTGTTGGAGTTGATGGAAATGGTGTTATTGTCTTCCACTGGACTGGGATACGTCTGACCAAAGTGCCACTCAGTGTGACATGACTGACATGGCACCTGACGCGTCTCGGTGTCAGCAATGGTGACATTTACATTGGGACCTCGCCGCAGATCCAGAGGGAAGAGCAAAAAACCCATGGACATCTGTGACAGCTTGCACACAAGCTGACTGTATTTTTCTCCGTCATTATCTGAAATTTGCTATTCTTCTCGTCTTTTTTTTATTCTCACACGATCTGTCTGCTGTGCTCTTTGTCAAGCTGCCTCCCTGTTCATGTGTGCTTTTGTAATGTCTCACCACAGAATACGTGCGGTTTCTGTGTTTCCCATTGCCAGCTTAGTTGCTGTTGCCAGACAATCTGACGGGTGCAGATGAAACAACAGAAAGTGGTTTACACAAAAGTCCAAGGAACAGTGGGGGATTTCACAGACTCTGGGAAACAGTGGATCGATTGACAGACGGATATATTATTGGAAGAATGGATTCACAGTAGGACTTCTCAATATATCAGCAAATTTATCATTATTGGAATATTACAGTATGTAAAATGAAAATACCAAAAACATTTTGCATTGCAATAACTTCTCATTACAATCACAAGTGGATGTGGGTCTGCAACAATCAGGTCGTCCTTGCTGCAACCTACTTACAGTATGTGAATCATGAGTGCAATGACGGTTTTATTATACTCCATTTTAACCTCAATTTATTGGCATTGCTCACAGTTCATTCACACATCCTTGCTATTGCTTGGTGTTGGTTTCAGACCTGTTTGAGTGTCTCCCAATAAATTAAATGGAATGACTTGACACTGATCTCAGTTCAGAGATAAGAAGGGGTCAGTAAGCGGCATACGATGGAAAGGATAAATCTAGCTTCAGGCAGTGCGAGTTTTTGTCAGAGTCAGTGTGCGTGTTAGTAAAGCTTATCCAAGACAGAGACAATAATTCTCTGTGGCTAAAACCCCTGGCGTTGACTTTTGACTGCATGCATGCCCAATGAATCGTACACAAATCTAAAAGCAGTGTGAAGAATGTAAGAGCCAATGTAGTGCAATGACTGAATAGAAGAGACTCTGCAAACTCATGTTTGGTCACAATCACGGAACTCCACCCTCATAAAAAAAAGGAAAAAAAAAAAAAACAACATAACAAAAATAGATTGAGTTTTATCTGTGGTATTGTGAACAAATACAATTATTTAAAAATATTTTTGGAATTTCAGTTCAGGCTTGAAGCTCTCATTAGTTTTGCTGATTTCCATGTCCATAGTCAAGAAATTAAAACGTGTGAGAAAAAAGAAAGCAAGCCCAATCCAGCTGACGCACAGCCGAGAATTGCTGAAAATAGATAGGATGTTTGGACCGCTGAAATATGTCATCAACACATAACACAACGGATATGGAAAACAAGGAAAAAAATGGTACTTTAGCCAATGAGTAGAAAGAAGTCAGGGGATCTGTAATTTTAATGGGGCAGCTGGAAGAACAGATTTTCACCTTCCCCTGGGCGTAAAAGGATTCAATGGAGAGTCCAGTCTCCTTGTAATTCACTACAGATTTGTTTGGCCTCCTATGACAAAAACTGTAATTCAACAGCTTAATTCCTACAAGTATTCATAATGAAATTATTCCCATTTCTGACCAGTATTTTACTCTGATCCACGCTGGCAAGGGTCAAAAATATAGAAGTTGTAGATGAAATCAGCCAAAATTCTAACTTTGGAGGCATTCACTATTACTTTGAAGGAAAAGTAATAGTAATTTATTGGATGATGCAATAAATATAAGATTTGGGTGTAAAAATAAGTTTATACTTCACACTTCCTCAAAGCTCAGCTACTTTTCCTACAAAACTGAATCTTGATGTAAGTGTGCTTTCCATTTTATAATGGTATAGTTTCAGATGCTCTTTTCGTTACAGAATAATTTTCAAAAACCATAAAAAAAAGATGACTGTGATTTTTTTGTTTCATGCTTTCAGGAGATTTAGGTCGTCTGGATCAAAAATATAATACTTGTCCTTTAGAATGATGAATTGCTCTCCAGACTTTACCCAAAATTAGTGAATGATTTCTATCATAACTTTAACACACTAACAAATAAAAGATGCAAAAAAGTGAAATTGCACAGAACTGTAGAAAGTGCTTGCTAAAATAATTGATTTAAACTGAAACTTCAACACTGTTTGACTCCCTTTTAAGATACATTTCTTAATTCAGAATAGCAAAAAAGGTCTAAAACTATTTTAAAACTGTTAGATAAAACCTTTGTTGCTTTGTTAGTACTTGCATTTTCGTCCTATTTTTCTTCCAGAATGTGACACTTAGCAGTACCTGCAGCCTCTGCAGACGATCCAGTTGTGCATTGGCAATCCAGTGACACAGAGACACATTCTCTGGGGATATTATGATTAATTACTATGTTCTTTGTTTCGCCTGCTTAATTACACAACCACACAGATAAGGAGCTTTGACATTATAAAGCAGCTTACACCACAAGTACACTGCTGTGTGGCGGACCATGGTAACCACATAATAACATTTCGACTGGAGATTGTTTCACACGTACTCTTACAAATGTGGTCATATTACTTCCCCAGAGAGTGTATTTAGACTGTTTTATCTAGTAATCAACAGAGTCTCTATTAATAGAACTGCGTTGCGCTGGGGATTCAGCTAAACAACTTGAGACAGATCCTTGGTCGATTTGGATCTCCCAGAGTGCCTCCAAACATACAAAGAGGATGGCTTTGATCTGAGATTCATAGGAAGAAAATGGAGCAAAGGAAATAAAATCTTGAACAGATAATTTTTGCAGAGAGGGCTGCGGGGTTAGTCTCAAGATGAATGCTTCATAAAGAGTTGTTGGGCAGAAGTTGGGCGACCACTGCTGTTTCTGTGCTCTTTTGGATGTTCATTCAAACACAAAGAAAAGCTTCCTTACCCCACAAGAAGTCAGGTGATTGTGGAAAAATGTACTACCCCCCGCCAGCAGCCACCCTTTTGGTCTTTTTGATGTAGATTTTCTGTCATTTAAAGCACAGAAAAATGGCAGAGAAGAAGGGGAGGGGAGCGGTGAGAGAGGTGCATTGTCCTCTCTTGGTTATTTTTAGGCTCGATTCTGGCCGGGGCTGGAACAGAGTGTACTGAACCCCGGCGTTGTGGAGATGTGAGGGAAGACATTTCCTCTCTACACCTTACCAGTGGACACTAAAAATACACAGGCAACATACGCTGTGCAAACACAACAACACATCTGAAGCTGGCATACATGGGAAAGAGCGATGGATGATGAATAAAAACCTTTTCTGCCATCAGCCTGTATCCGTTCGGAAACAAACTAATGGAAACATGGCAAAGTAGTCGTGGAAAGAACAATACAGGTGCAGTCTCCTGTCTATATCCAGTTCTTGACCTATTTTGACAGAGTCTGAAGGTCTTAAAGAAACTACATCCATGTCTGGTATATGATCCTAATCTTTTCTACAAGTCTTCTGCTCTTATTTAATCTTAACTCGAAAAGCTGGTATGTCGTCTTTTACAGATAAGCCTTGTTTCACTTCTTTATCTCTATTCTGGGATCAGGTGTATTGCAGAGTATCTCCTTGGTGCAATAAACAATGCGCACGCTTTCTAACTTTTGTAAAGTTGCCAAAGTTTTGAACTTTTCACATGTGCCAAAATGTGTCAAGACGGATGACATTTTTTTAATGTGTACCCCAGTGCTAGGGGGAAATTGTTTTTTGGCACATTTAAATATTTAAGATAATCAGCCAAGGCAAAGTTAATATGAAGCAGAACAGAAAAATTATTTAATTTATTAAGGAAAATGCTATTCAAACCAGCCTGGAACTCTCTGGAATTATAATTACAATCTCCTTAAATCATAATAATTTTTTGTGCAATTTCATTAGCCACACCCAGATTTGTTGAATCAACAAATCACTTACAAAAGACCAATCTGACAACATAAAATAGGTTAAACAATCAAAATCATAGCGACTCCTGATCCAAGGAACTTTAAGAACAGATTAGAAACAAAGTTGCAGACATAAATCAGTCTGGAAAGAGCCTCCAAACACCTCAAATTAGAGGCATTATCTATAAATGGAGAAAACATGGAGCAGTGGAAAATCTTCCTGGATAGCCAAACACAATTGCTGAAAAAGAAAATTGATAACTTCTCCAAGAGATGACAAAAGAACGGGAGAAAACGGCATCCATGGAAGCACACAACCAAAAGTACTGCCGACTAAAGGAACACAAAGGTTAAAAAAAAATAAAAATTGGTAAAATATTCTTTAGATTGAAGTGGCAAAAGTGAAACTTTTTAAAATGCTTCAGTTACATTGAGTGTAAAACTAACATTTTCGCATTGTGGCTCTATGATAGAGAGCACCCTGCAATGACTTATCTGAAGTCCTGATGCGAGGAGTTTGTTTCCCATGAGACAATGTACCTCTTCCACTGAATCCAATAGCTTAGATCAAGCAGGTAGGAGTCCCATTTTGCGTTATGTGTCTTTTTTTAATTGCTTCAATAATAATCCCTCTATTATGCTTAGATTGATAGTAATTGTGAGTTTTGGGAGAAAGTAGTATTGGAATAATTTCCTTTATATAAATTTTCAACTAAATGCTCAGAGAATGTTTATTTGTATTCCAATGTACTTGCATGTACCAAGTTTATTAATTAGAAAATATGCAGAAGTTTTTCAGAGTGACGTTCTTGTTTTGCTGAGCAAAATGCAGAAACTGAATCTGTGAGTGATTCAAAAACTCTTCCGTCAAAGTGAATCCTACTCCACTGTTTACAACACTCAAACACATTAAGCAGCCCTTTAGCAGAGTAGTCATCGCAGCTCAGCAGATAATGATGGAAAGTCAAGTAGTATTTTCACATCAAGTTGTTTCATCCCCTACATGCACTGCACAGAGCAGTTTAAAAACTGTGTAGAGAAAACATTAAACGTTACAGGAAAGTGCACCTCCAGAAACACTAAAAACATTTTTTTAATCCTAAAATTTGTATTCACTGATCTGTAATATTCCATATATAGATAGTCTAGGGAAAATGTACACCAAAGCTGTTTGCAAAGGATTTTAGTAGGAAAGTAGCAGCCATGTGCGGTTATCACAGCACTGCTCTATAATAGCAGGAGAAAGAGGTTTGGAGGTGTGTATTTACCCAACACCAAGACGCAAAGTCATCAACAGTGGCTTAATTTATTCATCATTGAAGAATTATAAAGCCTTCTTCGAACAATTTTTGGCTAATATACTACACTAGAAAGATTATTTGCCATTGGAAACCACAAGCTCATAATTTTCCCACAAATGGACTGTGAAATCCTCAGAGCTTCAAATCGGGTCTCAGTTAGCAGCTACAAGTGAAAGTTCATATCCGTAAACTTAGCATTTGTGAGGGTCAAATAGATCAAGCTTTCTCTAGAATGATGACAAACTCATTTCATTGCCTCTACAGTTGCTGGAAAATAGTAACTGTCATACATGCCTTTAGTATTTAGCTTAATCTCATAATAATGAGGAGAAGTCTGTGATATATTATGTTCTGTCACAAAAGAAAAAAATATGTCAAAATTTTATTCAATAACTCCTACTGCTATCAATTTGTTCTTGTCATGTTTGCTTTGACTCCACTTTCTATATTGGGTTTTACCAAGAAAGGTCATTGAATTCAGTCAAAATAAATTCCTCTGTAGCTGCCTTTTATACCATAAACATAAAAATGCATCAACTAATCTGAAAGCAGAGTCAGTTCACCTTCAAATTCTTCCTCAAGAAAAAAAAAGATCAAGCATTGGTGTCTAAAAGCTGTGGCAACACAAAAGCAGACCAAGCTGGTTTGAAGTAGTCCAATATCCAGAGAGTGTCTGTCCTCTTCCCACCACCTTTGGGAGCTGAAGTGCATGTGTGGCATATTGGCAAGAAAGAGGGAGGAAATGAAGGGAGTTGCAGCTACAACAAAGGGGCTGGAAATTCGATTTCACCTCATACATTCAATTATGCATGTTGTAGGCACATAAAGGAGAGAAATGGGGCCATAAGGACACAAAGACTTCAAGCACTGAATGTGCAACCTTGATAGCAACAATCGAGCCTTTTGTGAAGCCCAAAGATGTCAACTTTAAGAAAAAAAAACAAAAAAACGAGTAGATTTAAAGCAGAAACACAAAGAAGTGAGATTTGATAAGCAACAGTCAGAGCGCATTTCTTTCTCTTTTTGTGACACATAAGTGAAATGTCCCAACAATCACAATTGTTCAACACAGAGCAGCAAACAGCTCCTCAAACCGGTGCACACACCTGCTTTATGCTCATTTTATATAGAAGATTTCATATCTCAGTAGGGATTTTTGTGACAGGGATGAATATATGAGTTGAGTTTAAATGGAGTCCAAGGTGAGTTTGGCCTTGTGATGTTTGATCTCAGTGCCAGGTGGACCCAGCCCGTCCCTATTCACACAGCTCTGCGGGATGACAGGTGATGGCAGATATCCCTTTGGCTCAGAGCCTCCTCAGATCTCTGTTTGATTATACATGTCTGAATGGCTCGCTACAGCAAACACAGACAGCAGCGATGTGGTCCCCGGGGGAAGAGTTCATCTCTGTTTCACATATTATTACTTACATCTCTCACTTTCACACCAAACACCTCACAGCAGCAGACATGCAAAATGTGTAGTGTGTCACTTGTAAGGCTTGTAAGTGATGATTATCTTCCCCCAAATTGTTCCCTTATGGTTTAAAACAACATGTAAGATGTTAGTAGGCTTAAATAGCGCAGATATTGCAATCAGTCCTCCTTTACTTTGCATTTTTCTTGACTTTTTCTTTTTTTTTCAGAAAAACTCTCTGCTGATTCCTAGAAGATGGTTCGGATTAAATACAGGATAAAGCATAAGGTGCTGTGATTTGTGTTTAATAAGTCTTGCAAATATAATTCCAGCCTTTGAATTTTTACATGCATTCATTTAACATCTATATTATTGGTTAACACATTGTCTTCGTTAATACAGGTCTGTAAATTATGGTGTGCAAGCTATCATTACAAATAGCTTCTTTAACTCCAGTACTCCTATAAAATCTAGTGTACACAATTGCCTAGAGTAGTTAATTGATTTGTTACTATGAACCTCCCAAAAGCTTCTTAGAAATCATGCCATGGAGCAATGACCAACCAATCATCTGGAAATAAAAATTGTATGGAACACTTGCAAACCTACAAAGACAAGGTCATTCAGCTAACTTGTGAATTAACCAAAGCATTAATCATATGTAGCCAAGATCTCCATTGTAATTCTGGAAGAGCTGCAGATATCCACAACTCAGTTGAGAGAATCTGCCGAAAGGAAGACAATTTGATAGGAACTCAACAAATCTGACTTTAATGGAAAAGTGACAAGAAGGAAGCCCGATGTTGACAAAACACAGTGAGAAATGCAATTGACAGTTTGCTAGTTGCTAGACAAGTAGGGAATACAGTTAACATGTGGAAGAAGGTCCTCTTGTGAGATGAGTACAAATTTGAACTTTTGACAGTCCTAGACATGTCCTAGACATAGAGCTATTCATGTTAGAATGACACAATCAAAGTCAACATCTAAATCCATCTTAGATTCTGTGACATGACTTAGGAAGTTGTTGTTCGCTGACATTATTCAGTTTTCCAAAAACTGGGAAACGTTTTTGGAAAACTAGAAGGCACATATTCGTATTCAAATAGGCTACCGTATGGGCAAACACACAATCTGACTTACTATCAAGGTATAATGAAAGACAGACAGTTGTACTCACACTGAGCCATGCGTCCTGTGGCATTAAAGGTATTTGTAATAGGAAATGGCCACAGGTGGGACACGATCAATTATTCCAAAATACAGGTAGGAGTTTTTGACTGTCAGGCATCTCTGAGTCACACAGGGGAAATAGTGATACTCCTTCATGAATTAAATATAAATCTTAGCGTACACACACACCACAGGTTTGTTTATGCACACACATAAACAAACACACATAAACACATATGTGAACCCACATTGCACCGTGCATATGTCAGAGTTTGCACACTGACATATGCACATAGATGCACACAGATGCCAAAGCTCATTCATTTTTCACAGGCAGACCTGCAATAGCGTGCACATAAGCACACTCAGTACTACCCGAGCCCTCCTGCTTTTTCACTGTCAGATGATGCTAAGACCAGCCAGCGTACACACCAACTTCGTCTGGGTCTCTCATCTCATCTTCTCAGTTACACACACAGAGAAGTTCTGCGAAACATATAAATACACACACACGCACGCATGCGTCCCCACACACATCCAGCCAGTGATGAATCACCTGTAATGGTCTGCCTCAGATCCCCCTCTGTCCATGTATCAAGTGTCAGAATCGTAGTAATGTAATGAGTCTATCTAACTGCAGTCTGTGCAAAAGTTTATGGTTGACACTGCTGCACACTGACAGGACCAAAGTAGACTTTACAACAGACTGACTATGAGTGGGTGGTGTGAGCATGTGCACGCACACACACACTTTCACATTGTCTACTGCCAGAGGTCAGAGATTTCTTTACAATGACTTCTTTTTGCACAGCCTACACACAGATCAGGCAAAAGGCAAAGGTCATAACAAACCTCGAGTCTGCTGCCTGGGGAAGGGCTGGAACTGCACATCAGCATCAGAACATCTTCTACTCCTGCAGCAATGTTAGTCCTAGACTCATTTGTGTAGAACCACTGAAACCAAGGCAAAATATTCATCTTTTGTCACTTCGTTCCATTAAAAAAATTACTGTTTTTTTTTAAATTAAAATTAAAAATTAACGTATTTGCAAAAGAAAATATAACAACTGAAATAGCAATAGTAATTGAATATACTTTAGTGAAATAAAACCCTGTTATGTAAGATAGAAACAACTGGACTGCATATGTCCCTGCTGGCGATTGGTTTGGTGAAGCTACAGATGCTGCAGGCTGCAGTGCCAGCTGGAGCATCGAGCAAAATGCGGTAACTAAGCAGGTTGGCGTGATTATACTGATATGCAGCGGCTTATTTTTCTTTAACCTTATTACACTACCATTTACAAAATTAGATATAAAATAATGCATCATGTCAAAAGAACAAGGACTGGAAAGGAGATGTGGATCTTTTATCGGTGGGTCAAATGATGTGCTAATTAAAGTAAACATATTAAAGCAACAAATCTCTTTGATATTCAACAATGTAAAAAGAAAGACTGGATGGAGTGAATGAACCCAAAACGTGTCCATTCACGTCATGCTGCTTTTTTGGAAATGTTATCAAAACAAAATATCTATAAATGTGAAGAGGGTATTTACAGAGCTCTACAAATGTATGTTATAACCACAACCATCAGTGTATTTTACTGGAATTTTAGGACATAGATCGACACCATACAGTGCAAAATTGTAAAATGAAAGAAGAAGTACAGATGGTTTCAATGTTTTTTTATAAATAAATAAAGGTGGTGTATGTTTTTGTTCACCTCTGCTTGGTAAATAATCTATAGAACCAGATTTAGCTGCAATTACAGCTGTAAATCTGTTCATATGTTTATGTGTTCCCTACATGGTGTGTGTAAATACAAATACAGGCAAGATTTTGAAATTTGCAATTATAACATCAGAAAATGTAGAGCGGATTAAGGAGAATACATTTTAAAGAATGCAAAGTAATGCATATGTGCAGAGGTTGTTTCAGACAGAAAATGATGTGGAGCATTTCCTGGGGATAAAATAAGTTTAAAAATCAACCTTTCTTTCATTTAAAACTTGAGTTCTTTTTTTTATATATATATATAGCTGATGCTTATGGCAGTGCTATAAGGTGGCAGAGACACTAGCTAAAGCTTAAATTATAATTTAGGTTTTTAATCACATCAACTCATTGCTCTACTCTTTTCTGTTTAATTTTAACCTCAACATGAGCATCACAGCTAATAACCTTTCCTTCTCTATAAAAAGCATCAAAGATTCCCTGTTGTTCAGGGACTGTCAAATTGGCATCAGTGACAAATGCATGATGACATGGCAACTGGCTCAAAATATATTCTCCAGGTAGCAAAATGGCAGAAGACTTTAGCTTTAGCACGACCTTTGAGTGCAACTCCCCATAGCTTTGGTTAAGAAGCATTAATCATGGTGAAGTTAAATATGCATAAATTATTTCTCTCCCTACTGTGATGGGAGAGTCATAGAAAATTAAGCTCAGGATTGCTGGGCTTCTGTGAATATTAAACAGCAGGTTGGAGAAAAGCTTTGAATGCCAATTTATATGTGCAGATGCAATAGATACATTTCAGTTTAAGACAAAACTCTACGGCTTAAGGAATTGTTCATTTGCATTTAAAAGTTAAATTAAACTGAAAGTCAAGAGAAAAGGGCAGAGTGGAGGGAAAACATACGAAAAGGAAGATAAGACAAAAGCTACTGAAGCACATAACATTTAGGGGCTTCCATTTTTGTCTTGTTTTACTGAGCTGATGAGCCTTTGAGTCAGCTGGGGTCAGCAAAGAAGACAAGAGCAGAGTGGACAGTTCTCTCTGTGAGGTCTGCGGTCGTGAGTCTGCTGCAGCTCACACACGCACACACACGCATAAATTTATACATAAAAAGTGCATCAGCAGATAAATGCAAACAGCCCAGATGTGAAAATCTTGGATTAAATTGACAGATGGACACTTACACATGCACAAACTTTTTGATGTCTGAAAGTGCAGACATCAAAAAATATTTCTCACTGACACATATACAGTAGTGGGAAAATGTATTTGTCTCTTTGTAAATTTCTTGACATTTTTTCATCACACTTTTGTTTCATATCATCAAAAAAATTCAATATCAGACAAAGATCAATGGTGTCTCTTTGCAGCTTTTTCACTTCCGATATTGGAACTTTGAGTATTGGCCGATACCGATATTGACCCGATGCGATATCAATAAAAATCAAACATACCTTTGTTACTTACGTTGTAGTGTGGAACTTTAGAAATGGCTTGATCAAGTGATACTAGTCAAAGAATATCACTTGATATTGACAACAATACGAATGAGAACAACTGACCCATTTATTATTAATCAATGAGTCTGCATGAGGGAAACATGCACTGATGGAGATTTATGCTGGGGCAGACTAAATGCTGGAACAGGGTGCTTCTATCGGTGTCCTTTTATCTGAGGCAGGCTGATATAATCTGATACTAATTTTTTACAGATATCGGAGCGATATCAGATATCAATACCGGATCAGGACACACCTACCAAAGATAATCTGAATACATACATATATTCATAGATATACATAGATAAAAGTTTTATAAACCAGTGTGAAAAAGTAATTGCCAGGGTGTAACACTACACAGAAACTACATACTTCGGCTTTAAAATTCCTGTTCGGTACAATTTCAGTGGTCACCACGGAACTGATAAGAGATTTGGCATGATTTTTAGAAAGGATACATTGATAAATCTACAGACTGGATGAATGATGTGAAAGTGGCAACAGAAGGTAGGAAGGCAATTTTTTTCTGTCTGTTTCTTATTGTTGACTCTTGAATATTACGTAAACATAAACTGATGCAAGAGAAAACTGATTTTTGTTTTCTTATATTGTCTTAGTCTGATTTTGAAAAAAATATTTGATGATCTGAACATTTAATAGTTTTCCAAGGCACATCTCAGCCTACACTACTCGGTATGAAGTGTATCTCAATCACACAAAAGCTGCAGAAGCTCACATAAAGACACTCATGTGGTATTGAGGTCAAGAGGTTCAAGTCAGAAATCCTGGCCACTGAAGCAGCCTGTACACTATAGTGTTGCTTCAGCCCCCTTATTGCTGATTAATGGCACTTGGCTGGGGAGAGAGAAGAAAGACGGGCATGACTCTTATCATTACTGGGCATTTCAGCGTTTGGCTAATTGGCCTAGTTAATCCACGCGCCTGCATCCATCCCTGGGTTGAGCGATTAGTCAGCCTTACGAGTGCATGGCTCACATAACATTTGGAGCTGAGAAAGGGGAAGGAAACCCGAAAGGCAGCAGCTATGGAGGAAAGGCATTGTGGGATTTTTGCAGTATGCTTTCAATTAAACCCTGCTACCTTCACCAAATCCTCCAAATTTCTAATGATGTACTGTGTTGTCTATAAACTACTTAATTTAGTTGCAACAACAATGACTTCTCTGAGCTAAGGATCTGAACTGCTGGGGAAACCAAATCATTCTGATAAACACACATCAGAAGGGGGTTTAATACCCTTTAACAAAGATACTGTATCTACCTCTATATGTGAATGGATAAAGATGACAAAACCTAAGCAAGTGGCACAACCTTTACCATTTTCATCTAACTGCTGAGTTTAACTTCTTTACCACTCTGTGTCACTGAATACCTCATGCCCTATACTGTGCAGATAGGAGTAGATGTCAAAAGGCTGGAAAAGAACAAAGTTGCCATTTAAGTTAGAATAAAACCACAGTACATTCATTACAATGAGCGGGTCTTCCTAAGTGGGTAACTTACCGCTCAGCCTTGTAACATTAGCCAATTTTAGCTTGCTAAAAACTGTATTCAGTGTTCATCTATAGAACACATTTCTGAATGTATTTGACTCTAGCAGTGAATATTGTTTTTACTTACTTTGATAACTAATGTTACAGTCACACAAACGGGGTAATGTTTAATCACACTGTTACAATATATCATTGTAAATGATGTATTGATTAAATATAGGATTTCATCAACATACTAACAATTGGTTGATAAGGTTAGGGTTTATTCTAAAAGAAGTGCACACAGTTTACAATACACTGTTATGTGTTTTACTTGATTTAATCTGTCTGTTTTTTTGAGTTACCTCAGTGCCAGCTGCTGCAGTCCTTCAGGGGAACAAAGAGGTGGAAAAGGGGCAGAGCAAGCATATGGAGACCTGCAGATTGGTTCATACCACAACCTAGAACTAAAGGGGGGAAATGAGATTTCCTTTGTTATTTTCAGTTAGGTCTTTGTATGTTCTTGTATGGCTGATCAGCCAGCATTTAAGTTTCCCCGTTGTCTCATTTAGGTAGGTATGTTGCTTTAAGTTTTTTTATTTATTTTTTTGGTCAGTTTGAGTATAATTCAGTTACTTTTACATCTTTTATGGGCCTAGTTTTGTCATATTCTATTTTTTACCCAAGTTTGGGTTAGATAAAAAACAATTTTTTGGACCTGTGCCTGACTGCTGTTTTACTGCTTGGTCCATCACACTTAAGATCTTCAATAAACAAGTTTACCAGGATACTGGAAATGTTATATATAAAGTGAGTTACGTCCCTCCTTTCCTGCTCCTCTCTCTTTGCTACTGTGTTCTTCCCTCTCCCTCTCTTGCTGTAGGTGAAGAGTTTCTCTTACAGATGAAGGTCTAATTTTGTCTCTCTACAGCTTCCACCATCACTCTGTTCCAGGGGGATCTGCACTGTCCATGCAGCCGGTGAGGATCAAAGAGTTGTTGACACACTCTGAACTGACTTGTCAAGGCTACCATGTCTGCCTGACACTGAGTTTGTACTACAGAGCCTGCAAAGAGCGCCGCGGCAATGATCTGCTTTAGTAACATCTGCTGGATGGAAAAAGACTATGCTGGGAGTTTAAAAAAAAACACACAGAGGCACTCTACTAGATGTCTGTCTATAATATGTGAGTAGCTGTAAGCTGCACCGCTGACTGGTGCCATGTGGGGTGGGTATGATGAATGGCTTACTATGTCTGCACTACAAAGAGTTATGCTGGAACTTTTTCATCATCAACAGCTTCTGTAGAACATGTGAACATTCATACAAATGTGTATTTGGATACATATGGCCATGCAATAAATATTTTAAAAACAATTACATTTTTAACCACCAAGATCAGCGGTCAGGGACCTTTATATTCTTAAAAGCAGAACATGCATTTACATCGTCTAAATAAAATGGTCTAGATCCATAAAATCTCCATTACCCTTGCTAAAAAGATAAATATCCACTCTATAAAATGCATTCCTAGCTATCCCTTGTCTGTATCTGCTTATTCTTGTAAGGTTATGAGGAGGCTGGTGACTTTCTCCAGGAACCACTGGGTGTTCATCTTTGTCATGCACTTCAACTCTTTGACAATATTGTCACAAGATCATGAAGGAAGGCAAGAGAAAATAAATCACTACTAACAGTGTGGAGCATTAACTTCAGCTATTGTAGAGAAGACTGTTTGGATACGTAGTCAGAACCACAAGTGGTTGTGATGAGATGCACTTCACTGTCACAGACTTTGTTCATAATTTTCAGTCATTGTTTGCACCAGGATTTACAGTGTCTGGGATCTTCTGGTGATAAATTAGGATGTATGTCTCACATCAATGACGTACAAGCCGGGTAAAATGCAACATCACTGTTCAGACTTCAGTCACTTTGAATACAATCAGATATTTATCTTATGTAGTACCATATATGAAAAGATCAGAACTGGGCCGTTCAGACTGCCATATAAAAGCTGGATGTGGATCACATATGGGCATACAAATCGAATTTGGGTAGGATTTGCCTGCTGTCTTAATGTGTACTAGTATGTATACGGCTATATATGAGTTTCCCATTTGAAATGGATGACAAATTAATATTAAGCTTCTCATGATATTCAAATTTTTAGAGATGCACTTGTAGTGTCATATTTTGATCCTTATTTATATCCCTTTCAATTAGAAGAAATGTGCTGTCAAGTTAAAACATTACTTTAAAACTAAATCTAGTGCTACTGTGAAAAATTTTGGGTTTAACTGTAGATTTTTTTATTAATAAAAGTACTCTTTTTTTTTTAAGAGAAATCTGAGAAGTTAGAAAATACAACTCCAGAATACAAATATATTTCATATATAGAAAGCACTAAATAAAATTAATAATTTTACATATTGTCCATCTCAGACATGAGGGTTTCTGAAGCTACAGATCAAAGGATAAAATCCCTTCGCATAGCAGGCGTGCAGCCTGAAAAAACATGGTTGCAAGAGGCTAAGTCTCCCCTGTGGTGCCTGTTGCTATATTTGCCCCAAGACGAGCAGCGAGGCTGGGAAAGACGAGGAGGAGACGCCACTCTGACCTCTCCTCAATTAGGAGCCAGGGTTTACAGTACGTCTCCTCCCTCACACCCGTTGCAGCAAGACACCGCCAGGTGAGAATAGGTCTCATAGGGTTTCCACATTTGTGAGAAAAAAAACATATGTATGTTGTTTTTATAGAGAATTGATTTTGTTATATGTGATATCTATTTCGAAGGACCTTTAAATCCACTTAAAAAGTTATTTTCAAGGGCTTTTTTCCACCTGCAAAATATGGCCAAAATTAAGAACATCCTCTTACAAAGTGCTGCATAAATTTAAACCACTAAGACAATTATAGAACAGTTTAAATAAAAGAGATAAAAGTAATAAAAAAAAAGGTTTTTAACAGATGCGGTGTCCTTCTTCTGCTAAAAGGTTCATGTTCTTTTACATTTTTCAAATGAGGCTCTCCTGGCTTTGTCTGTGTCTCAACTGGTTGAGGCTAATGGCTACGTATACCCAGTCTGGTACTCTTGCAGTTAAAAGGAAGTGATTCCTCTCCACTGTCACCCTAAGCTTGTTTAGGATGAGTTAATTCAACAGAGTGGGTATACAAATGGCCTCATACGGATATAAAGATCTGCTGAATGTGACTGTGTTGGAGTGAATCAACGTTGGGCTTTTATAGGCAAATGTCATTCTCTTTGAGGTCCGAGCTGCCAATTCTGATTTAGTACACACAATAATAATACATACAACCTCAACTTGTATGTATTACAAGTTGAGGTTGCAACTTGTAATACATACAAGTTACAACCTTGTATGTAACTTCCTGCCTGAAGCGAAGGCGATAGCTTAATGAAGTGGATTTTCCTTTTTTTTTTTTTTTTTTTTCTTAAAAAAAGTTTCACAGAAAACAAAGTTTTCTGTGAACTTTGTTTTAATTCAACATTAACGTATAACATGTAAAAAATAAAATGTCCTGTGAGTTCTTTGATAGAGACAGAAGCTTTGAATCTGACAGAAAATTAAAGGATTGCAAAATTAGTCACATTTAAATTTAAATCGCATAACAATTAGCACATTTTTACAAAGCTCAAAACAAAGTGAATCAAATAACCTGCTCACAGACTGACAAAAAGAAGAATTTTTCTTTTTGATGCATTTACCGTACTAAAAAGGAATATGATTTATTAGTATTTGAGCGGCCCTGATGACAGAGAGAAGATCAGGGGAAGGTTAGCGAGATTGCCAGATCACAAGACTGAATCGTTTGGAAGAATTGTCCAATTGGTCCATTTGGACACCAAATTGACTGTGGCTATTGCAATAAACTAAACTGTCCACAAATTAATTTCAAAGGTACAGATGAAACCAAGATAAACTTCATTCATGAATTTGGTAGTTGTCTGCATGGTGACAGTATAAAAGTCGTTTCTCCTCTGTAAATTTGAAGAAACAAAAATAGACAACAAAAAGCTTCATAAAACCAGTGTAAGTAGATACAAATAAATCCAAAAATGAACATGAGTTCCTTTTTGCTGCACCTAAGTCTATCCAAGCAATGTTTCTACTGCAGCCCCACAAATAAATAAAGATGTGCATTCTTCAATTTGTTTACAGTCAGTAATCTGTGTCCTGGGGTTAAATATGTTGACAGATGGGGCGTCAGGTAAAAACAGACCGAGGTGAGAGGATGACTAAGAGCTGTGCTGCAGCCTCATACCAGGTGACCCTCAAACTGAACAACACACATACACACCAAGAGACACACACACACACTGTCACGCAGTGGGAGCAGGAAGGAGGTGCACACGCCTCAGAAAACTGGAACACACATTCTCTCATCCTCAGCCTCTCCCTCGCTCTTCCCTGCTGCTCTGTCTCCATGCATCTTTGTCCTTGCACAAAAATAGCAAAAAGATGGGAAAATCCCATGTGTCCACCTTAGACGTATGCTGCAGCTTTTTCCTCTTTTCCACTTTTAATTTGCACCTTATTCAGATCTCCTTTCTCAGATTGAACCTCCTCCACTACACAGCATCCTTAAAATTTGGTTATTGACTTCATCTAAAGTGCAAGGTTCCTCTGATGTAAAAAAAGTGAGAGCATAATTAGCACAGTACAATGTATAAAATTGTCATTGCAATGTCAATTTGTGCAATTTTACAATCACAAAGGGCTGTTTTAATGCAATATTTAGCAGGAAATAATACTTGTGGTGCCAAGATGGCTGAACTTTATTTCTGATTAATCAGATTCCCTGGACTCAACAGCAAATGTTAACTTAAGAAGGTTGAATGCTGACACTAAATCAAAAGGTGCTGTGAAAGTGATCTAGTTTGGCTGGAAAAACAATTGTTAATTAACAGCATACTAAAGAGTAAGGAACACTCTAGACATGTCAGAGATTAAGCTGTAGAGTTTAGTGAAAGGTTAGGAGAACAAACAATATCCCAAATTTTGAAGAGCACAGATCAATGCATTATCTAAAAAATGGAAACCACGTGGATATGGCTCAACACTGACTGGCGAAATCAAAGACAGTTTATCAGAAGCAGCCAAAAGATCTAGAGTACCTGTTCCACAGCTCAGTTGGATGATATGTTGAAAGGACAATTAGTTTGGCAATTCATAAATCTGACCTTTATGGATGAACTGCAAGCAGAACTCAACTGTTGAAGCAACACTATAGAAAGTATTATATGCAAGACAGGAAGTGGATACAACATCTGGAAGAATGTGATCTAGTAGGATGACAAAACAACATGCAAAGCATTAGGTTTGACTTTACTGATGATAATCCATCTGAACACACTAACCCTAAAAAGAAACATGGTGGTGGCAGTATAATGTTGAGGGGTACTGTTCTTCAGCAAAAGTTGGAGAAGCTGGTCAGAGATGAAGAGAAGATGTATGGAGCTAAATACATGTAAATCTCTGTGAAGGTTCATCTTCCAGCATAATAAGAATCTTAGACACACAACCTGAGGTACAAAGGAACAGATTTCACATTTATGTGGTAGAATGGCCCAGTCAAAGTACAGGCTTGAATCAGTTTGAGAATTTATAAAGTTAAAGTTTATATTCACAGATGCGCTTCACACAGTCTACTCAGCTTTATCCGTTTTGTACAAGAGAATGAGGAAATTTACTGAAGTTTGTGGTTATGTTAAACAATGAGGTTCAAAGGAGAAGGAATATTTTTGCCTGGTGCTGTATCTATACTGGCAATAATATATCATAACAAAGGTTTTCTTGAAAGATCATCATAAATTTATCCTCTTTAACATTTAGAAATGATTAATAGGTTTGCCTCCTTATTATTGAGCACAGGGGTATCAATTCGCATCCTGCACTGATTTTTTTCCTTGAATACTCAGCAAAGATCTTTACTGTTAAAAGGTAGGGGGCACACCTTTTTATATCAATTTTTTCTAGAGCATGTGAAGCTTCCCACCTGAACACCTTCAAATCATAAAGACTGCCAGATTCCAGTGAGGCTGAAATCCTCCTGCATGCACATCGTGCTCACCTTATGTGGGTCAAGACTGATGTTTCTGACTTAAACCTTTCCCGAAATAGCTGTGGGTGTAATCACCACCAAATTCATTAAGCACAGCTGGAGCGGCCCAATGAGTGGAAGTGAGCACGTCTGTGCATAATTCCCCTGGGAGGAGTCTTTGTGTCTAGAAAAAGACAGCTGAGAGCTGCACGTTGCTCTTAAATACACACTAGATGTATTGATCAGCTCACTTAAAGCCTGAGACCGAGTGACACCGCTATAGATTTACACGACCATCGAAAGGGGCGGGAACATAGGTCATCTGTTATGTTCTAATTGTGTCCTTTATATAAATCATTGGTGTTAATCTATTATGGATGAAGGTGGATTCAGCATGCTGTCGTCTTCAGAAAAGGCGAATCAGAGTGCATGCTCAGACTAAGTCAGTCGGAATGTTGATTAGGTTATACTAAAAAAACAAATTAAAAAATCAGCAGCAGAATAGTTCATACCATATAGCGCAATGAAGAAGTATTTGTCCCCACAGACATTTTTCAGTATTTTATCACATTTAAATGGCTAAAATCAAACTAATTTTACTATCAAAGACAAGCTGAGTCAATTCAAATAATCTTTTTAAGTATTAAAGTTAAAAAGATTTCCAAACCAATCAACCAGGCCGAGGCCTGATTACTGCCAGACCCGTAGAATCAATAAATAACTTCAATAGTACTTGCCTGACAGCATGAAGAAAGCTGCAATATCTTAAAAAAAACAAAAAAAACACACACACACACATCAAGCCCAACCAAATGAAATAATAAAAGATGAGAAAAAAAGTAAAAAAACATCTCAAAGTCATTTATAAGACTTTGGGACTCCAGTGAACCACAATGAGAGAAATTATCTACAAATGGAGAAAATAACTGGCAAAGCAGAATTACTCCAAGAGTACATTGGGTGAGATTGCGTCATCCAGGAGATCACAAAAACACAGCAGAGTTTGCCTGCCTACATTAAGGTCAGTGTTTGTGATTCAACAACAAAGGAAGGGATAATGGCATTCGTTATTGCTGACCAAATAGGCCACAAAGGTCCATCTCACCTTGCCCCAAGTCATCTTGATGGTCCGCAAGTGAAAAGTTGATTATTTTGACAGGTGTGTCCCATTACATCTGGCTTAAACGTAACACAGCATTTGAAAAAAAAAACCAAAAAACATAAAATATATAGTGAGTATAGAGATAGTAGTGATATAATCTGGGCTTGTTTTGTTGCGCCATGACTTGGACAACTTGCTGTATTTGAAGGAGACATAAATTTATCGCTTAAACAATTCATAACCTTTAGCGCAAGGTCACTTTGGGTCATGCACTTAAATAGAGCATCCATGATTGAAAAACCTCCAATTTGGCTGAACTAAAACAATTCTAAAGCAGTAGACATATGAAGCCAGGTTTTTTCTTTAATAAATTATCACCTAAATACATCTATTTTTATGTTTGTCAAAAACTTACATTTCTTTTAAGATCTGAAAATTAAATGTGGCAAAAAAAAAGAAAAGAAGCAAAAACAGGAGAATCCCATAAGGGAGCAAAAATCACAGCACTGTTAGCATCTAAAAATACAATCCTCCAGGAAAAGGTTCAATCTGTGTCAGGCTGAGAGGCAACTTGTCGTATTTCTACTATGCCACTTTGACCCATTTTTGGAAACAAAAAAGTAAAGTACTCTTTTATCATTCTCATACTGTGATATTAATTTTGCATGCAACACATGCACAGGTTTTTTTTATTTTGTATTTATTTATTTTTGACAGATTGCCTCAAAATGTGTTTAAAATCGGCCTCCTCTGAGACTGCTCTTTCCGGGGCCTCCAACAACTGCTCTTTTGCCTTTGTGTTTTTAAAACAGAGATTACGAGGGAACAGAATGTGTCATCACATTACACGGCATTGTGTCTCAGCAAAAACACAGCAAAAACACACAGGCAGCTCCCTGACAATTAACTACCCACTCTCAGCTGAGTAATGCCGCCGAGCTTCCAAAGAGACCCCTTTTTAATGTCACCAGATGACACTGCGTTACACAAGCGCAACACTGTGACTCGGTCTGCTGAGACAGTCTGCTGAAAGAAAAATATTGCACTTTCAATGGTCAGCGCCAAAGCGATTCAAGGATGAACTGGTTTCAAAATGAGCTGAAAATGCATCCGCTGAGGGTTTTTTTTTCTGTCTGGGGTGTGATCTGCAAGTGCTGCAGGTTTGCCTCGTTCAGGGCTTGATTGTTGTTGTCTTAAGGGAGCACAATACATCCATCCAGACAGGCTAACAATAGCATTGTCACAGCTATTGAGGAGCATTTTGTTTGTGTAAATGGAAGCTGAGGATGTGATGCCACGCTCCCATGTTGGATCATCATTTGGGGATTACTCGGAGGAAGCGGTTCTTAAAGGAGGAATTTTTGCCTGGGGCTGTTGCTGGCAAATATTTGGCAGAGCGAGAGTCGGGGAATGTCACCATGGTAACGATGGCACACCGCAGAGGCAAATCTGGCGAAAAGAAAGTTAACAGTAGCTACTGATAATGGGAAAAGGAATATTATGCAGTTTGTCACAAACATCAACATTTAGAATTCTGATGGACAAAGACAATAAATGATTAAGAGACAGACAAGCACAATGCTTTTAAAGTGTTGCTTAAAACTTTTCAAACTACCCTTTAGTTTATTTACATGTTCATCTACTTCCTTGTATTCAGTTAAACGATAGATCTGAAACTGTTTTTTAAGTTTTACTTTAGAGTTTGTTTGGGGTTTCTTTAAGCAATTTTCTTCTTCTTCTTCTACACAACCATGACATCATCATGCAATTTGAGGCTGGAATTGAAGTTGCTAAGAGATAAACCTTTAAAAAACAAGAAAACGGCAAAGAATGAAGACCAAACACAATACTTGATAAATACATTATTGTTTGATTGATTACCTACTTTAGGAGAGCTGTTTATTTCTGTTCAATTTAATAATTATATATTGTAGCTAAGTCAAACTACAAATTTAGTTTCTACAACAATTTCAATATTAATTGCAAAGGCTCTCAAAATGCACACACAAATTGTAAGCGAGTACAACATGCAACTAATACGTTGTTGAAGCACTTTTTGGTTGAATTTTAGCACTTAGTTTTCTTGAGTTCACACTTGCTATTAATAGAGAATCAGATGAACTTAAAATAAACTTCAGCCATCCTTTTTTAATGTCATTTACATCCTTTAGCTATTGTAGTATGTGGCAGAGCGGTTATGAAGGATCAAAATTATCTCACAAAACAAAGGAACTAGTCAAGAGGGGAGTGCAAAATTATTCCACATCCTTATGCACTTTGAGGTACCAAGACTTCAGTCAATCCAAGAAAGATGAAATGAGGAAGGACTTTATTAATCAATATCAAGATTCAAGCTCAACAAGAATAACTTGATAGGAAGAACTTCAACTTTTAGAACTAATTGTGACATAAAACCTGTGGGGTTGCCCAAAGAATGATGCAGACAAAACAAGTCTTCACAATCTGATACATACTAAGATGTAACAGCTTTGGTTTTTAATTATATTTTTTTCCAAACAGTTTATCTCACAGTTAAACTACACAGAAAAATGTCACATTATGGCATCTGTGTTTAACAACTCAGCAAAGCCACAGGCTAATCGCCCGTACATGAAATGATACAGTAATTCATGCAAAAGTGGCCTTATTCAAGTATTAAATGTACAGCCTGACATTCCTTAATTAAAATAAATGTGTCCTATTGAAGTAATAGATATTTTTTAGTAGGAGTATACCATAAGTAACAAAGTTTGCATGTATAAATACTTGACATTTATGACTGTATAATCAATCTGTGTAACAGTAAAATATTAATATATCTGGATGAAATACTTAGCTTCTTCCTCACAGTGGAGCCTGCCGTAAATGTGCAGACTGGTAAGCATGGCCAATAATGACATATAATTTTCCTGTATCTTTTATTTTGGTTGTTTATCCACCATTATCATAGCTTGTATATGCTGTGTGGGGGTTGGGTGTGAGCAGTACTTACACAAGCATAACTGACACTGCTAAGACACTCCTCCTGCCTCTGATTGGTTGTTTCTGACCAAGAGATGTGTTTTCTGAAGATGGTAGTAGGATCAGAGGGATAGTTTTCTTCTTAGATGATCAGTCTTATATTGCACTGGACATAGTGACAGTTTCAATAAATATGCAAAAAACATATTTATATAAAAGTTGCCTACTGTAGCTTTAACTGCGTGAAGATGCAGTGTAATTAAGAGAGATGAAGACCACCAGAGGGTAACCAAAGGGAGCGGAATAGATCTCATAACATAACACACAACCTGACACAGCCCAGATGAACTGTTGCCATGATAACAAAATGGAAATGGCCCACCTTGTTGCTACAGTAGCCAAGCAAGGAGTAAAAGGAAAGGAAAGGCTGAGGGACTGAAAGTGGGGAGAAAGAGAAGGGGGGAGACATGCTAGAAAGACACATTTACTGAGAAGAAGCCGACTTACACCAATTTATACCAGTTAAACGGTTAAATTTACTTCTCCTCCAGTTTGAGGAAGAAGAAGGCTGTTGATTTTACTCAATATTGAAAGAGTACCTGACAGGACTTCAGATATCTTTTTTTTTGTTCACCCTGAGGCATTAAAAACACTCTGGGATAATAGATTTTAGCTACTTGAATGCTGAGACAATAATTTTGTTTTTGTCAATTCCTAACTAATTCTGAATCAACTTACCTTCAGGAAAAAGATAATATTTATGTTAAATCATATCTCCTTAAAAAAGGCCCTACTCATTAAGACATCTTTACACCTGCATTAGAGCACAGGAGGGCCCTTCAAATCACTACAGCAGCCCAAGTCAGCACCAGCTCCTAATGTAGTAAGACATTGATAGTTTGGGACTCCCTTCCAGGAGTTGCTCAGCTCTCGCCCTGTTTCAACTGTTTCTGTTCTTTGATTGGTTAATGATCTTTTCCTGAGTGATTGGCTCCACACCTATGCTGCCATTAAGGTTCAGTGACAGTTTTCACCACAGACACGTCAGCACACATGCAAGCTAATGTCGCCCACAGCGTTGATAAATGCCCCGAGTTGAAACAGAGTAACCTACACTTCATTGCTCATCTGTGCAAGTGATAAATACACAATAATTAACACCTAATGGTGAGCTGATAAAGACACTGGATTGGAAACAAGAGTAGGCATGTGAATGGTTTTCAGACGACGCAGCAAAAAATAGGTCTGATTGTAGCACCAGAGGTGTCTCCATGGAAGCACAGAGCTGCATGGAGACAGAAAACAATAGAAGGAAGGAAAAGGACTGGTCTCTAATCATTGAATTATCTATGGTTGTCCAATGCCCTTTAGTAAATCTGCCTGTGTTAACTGCATCCGTTAAAAAGGTTTCATATTTTGCCACATTACAACCACAATTCCCAATAATTTTATTAGAGTTGTACCTATTTTCTTTTTTTTCTTTTGACAAATTCAAATCTGAAAAATGAGGTATGTGTTTGTATTAAACCTCTTTGACAACCCTGATTAATATTCGGTAAAAACAACTCTCATCTATGTTTTCTATGTTGGCAATCAAACTCTACCTATTTGTAGTTTAGTCTGTGTATCTAACACCTGACACATTTGGTCCTCCCTAAACTGATCAGGTCATTTCCCCAGATGGTTCTGACCTTTTGTACAGGTTGGAATATACTAAAGTAAACTCTGGTGCAAACCAAATAACTGGACCAAACAAACTTAAAAATAGCCCATTACAAAACCTGCGTTGAATGAGCTGCTCTTTAACATTAAAACTGATTGCAATAACACTCGTGCAAAAGTGCACTACAGAAATGCAGCAAGCAGGACTTCCAAAGATGTTCTTTTCCAACCCTATCAATTGCAGCAATGATTGTCACCCGCATGACTTTGTTTACAAATTATAATTGCAAAAAAGCACAGTGTGAAAGTAAACCGCACCAAACAAAGTAAATAAAGTCTGATTTTGGTCCGAACTAAACAAGGAGATGTAAGGACTGGTGTGAGTATACCATAACTATCATCCATCATTAACAAATCAAATAGTTTGACACAACGCCTAACCAACATAGACATGTATAACAGAAAACTAATACTCCACATCCCATTCAAAGGGATGTGGAGTTTTAACCCACCCACCCTGCAAGCCTGATTTGAAATTGTTTGACTTCACTGCACCAAATTGAAAATGTACTGAAGTCACATTTAACTGGCCAGACAAACAATAAACCAGTTTCATTCAGTTCTCTTCTCGCTGCTCTGAGTAGTCACACTGTTTGCTTCATCTCTGCCAAAGCTTGGCATCAAGAAGCCAAAATGTGTAAAAGCCCATTTTTGACATCATAATCTCTTCACCCTCACACTTCCACCCATACAACTGCAACTGTTTAGTCTCACACCTATGCCCTCACATCTCCCTGCTTCTTTCCACAGTCTCTACATTATTACTCCTTCGTCCTTTTCTTCTTCCAGTCGCCTCTCTCACCACCGTCTCTTGACTTTCCTGTGTCCAGAACCAGGACTCTCCTCACGGCAATGGGTTTTCAACTCTCCAGATGGCACAGTCATTTTCCACAGAAACTCAACTTCAAAGACTGGGAAGGAGCAGGAGGAGGAGGCAAGGGGGAAGGAGCCAAGCATCCGCCATCCTGACAAGTGATCTAACTCTGAGGCACAGTCATTCAATCTCTTTGAGTGACCTGACACGAAGTAGGAGGAGGCCGTATACTTTTCATACATGCTGATATAATCCTAGCTGCTTTGGAACAATAATAATGATCAAAATGTCTCAGATTTTAAATTAGGTGTCAAAATGGGCAATGGATTTTACGAGCAAAACTGTTATTTTTCATTTTTAAACACTGCTAAATCGAGCAGGATGGAATGACCTCTCTTTTATAGCTATACTATTTCTTTATTTTCCAAACAATATACATGAACACATTTATTAACCATAAAGCTAAAAAAAAAAAACTAGAATAAAGAAAAAAGTAGAACATAAAGTTCTACTGGGATTCAGTCACATTTGACATGACAGTGCTCACTTATTTCTTTGAGGCAGAAATCTACATTTTCATATTTTTGGTTGAATAGCATGTGTGACCTCATCTAAGTCCCTAATGTAGATCATTTGCCATCTTTTCAAGTAAAATCTTATAAGTCATATACTTCTATCAAGTTCAAAACTAATAGTGGAGACATCTCAGCACCCAAAAAGGAATTAAAAATACAGAACAAGCACCATGTGACCTTAAAAGCTAAAAAGTGGAGAAAATGTGTGCTGGAGAAAATATGTGCTGCTGACTTTTTCCAATTTACTGGCCCTACTAGCAAACATGTGTGCCATACATGTGTGGTCCAGTCCTTTCTTTTCTTCTTTTTTCATCTCAGTGTTGAGATATTTTTAAGAAAATAACAGTGATATCCAATGATTCATTGATTTTTATACCAACTTAATCCTTAATGGAGCCCACCTTGAACACCGATCTGTCATAGGTCCAGTGTGGACAAATAATTCAGTCACAATATTTGCAGGAGGAAATCAAATTATGCAAAGAAAATCCGTCTATCCGTCATAAGGACATGCAAATACAACAGAAAGTCCACAAGATTCATATTCAGTACATTTTGGTGCAAAGAATCACCAAAAATAAAACAATTCCATTTAAAAACATGGAAATTTAGGACGTTAGCCAAAAACAGTACTTCTTTAGATCTTTAATGCAATATAGTCCTTAAAAATTAAAATAATATTTTTAATACCATATGTTACAATGTGAAGTTGGATAATTAAGCATGATTTTGCAAAATTATCAAATTATAAAATCTAAAAGAAATCCAGCTCCCCTCGGATTGTTTTAGGGAGAAACAAGAGGACCCGAAAAAAAAAATTCAATGGGATTTTCCTGGTGAAATCAAAGTTAAACAAATAAAGTAAAAAAAAAGGCTATTAAATTATATGGAGAAAAAAAACCATATTATCTTCAACTTTCAGCAAAAAATTTTATTTTTTGACACAATAACTGCATGAGTCACAAAAAACAAGTTTGAATGAAAAACACACAAGGCTGAAAATTGAAACTAAAAAGCACTTGTGGGCACAGCATAAAGGAATAGTGGTGACGTCTAAATAATATTAGTTTGTAGTATGTAACTCAGCATGTCCATATGACAGGATGTGTCACTGATGCTGATTCTCCACAGCAGATCATACCACAGCCAAAAAGCGACTGTATAACAAGGTCCTGTACAATATGAATACATATTCCAGATAATTAAAGAAAAACAACTAAATGTAGGATTCTTCATCAAAAATACGTGCCTCACAATCTTTCAAAAATATTTATTTGTTTGTAATCTATCCTAAATAAAGAAAAAAGATATGTGCAAAAACAAGAAGACAGACCAGCTATTTCCTGGGGGACTGCAGGAGCTCTGTCCTCCATCCACACAATTCCCTTTGTTAGTAATAATAATAATAATAATAATAAACCATTCCTGCAACTTAGTTCTACTTAAACATTGATCTGGAACTCATAGCTGAGCAGAAGAGGTGCTGTTAAGCTTTCAATGCACAGCAGGAAACCAGAGGCAGAACTTCTTCCTCTGCCTACAAAACTCTTAAATAATCTGAGCCGAGTCTTGCAAATTGTCACCCACTACAACATGGTCCCTAGGATCACTATAACAACCAATGTTGCTGAAACATAAGTATTTAACTTTACATTGTTCCATATAAGAATTTGTTGCAATATAAGTCAACTAGTTTCAGTAAGCATTAACATAGAGTCAGATGTAAAAATTTGCAGGTGCATCTAAAAGGAATTAAATATTACCAAAAGCAAAACGTATTTCACTAACTCAACTCAAAAAAGTGGAACAATATCATATACAGTACATTAGTTTTTTTTTTTTTCAAAGCTCAAACCTAAAGATGCTCCCTGTTCAACAAGAGTTGTACCCAAAAATATTCATACAAAGTTGAGAAGGAAAAATTGCTGTAGAAAATGGTACTTGAACAACAAAACTAAATGATGCCCTTAGAAGATTTTAAATCAAAACCAGATTGAGAGTTTGGTTGAGATTCACAAGACCCACCACACACACTCCCAAGTCACTCCCAAACCAGACACAATTGTCAGACGTGTCTTATTTGGGCTAACAAAAACTGGGTTGTCACTCATTCAGCCAAAACCCTCTTTTCAGATGAAAGTAAATTTTGGATTTCATTTTGACTCTTCCTCCAGAGTTTGGAGGAAGAGTGGAGAGGTACATAATTCAAGCTGCTTGAGGTATAGTGTGAAATTTCCACAGTCAATGATGATTTGATGAGGGATGCTGGTGTTGGTTCAAGTTTTATTTTTAAGACCAAAGTCCATGCATTGGCCTGCCACTTTGCATTGACGCAGTAATTCATGCAAAAGAATCCCTAAACAAATATTGAGACCATATAATATCCAGTACATGTACGTACTTTTCAGTAGGCTGCCATTTATGTATCAAAAAAGGCAGGATTAACAGAAATTAACACAAGTTTCAGTTTTGAACTGAAATACTGCACTAAATTATTTTTGATATTTCAATTTAATGAGATACACAAACAAACAAATCTCTCAACTAATACTCTACAACAATATTGTCTCTTGCCTCTTAATAGTTTTGTGGCGTTTACCAACAAATACAGAACTTATTATGACAGATTAGAGAATATCGGGCACTTACTATGTCTTTTTACTACAAATTATCTTTTATGCATGCAATCTATAAGGCCAAGAAAAAAAACTTCAAGAGCTCAAGATACACCAGGGTTCAATTGAGTTACTTTTGCATGAACACTTTTTTAACACCAACCTTTTGTAACATCAAGGAAGGCTTTCAATATATTGTCACAACATAATGTTAAACCATAAAAATAAAACAAGAAGATCTGTCTGGAAGAAAGGAACTCAGTGTGCAGTGGTAAAGCCATGACTTCTTGCTGCAGCATCATTGTGCAATGCACTAGAAGGCTGGTTGATTTGTTGCAAATATAACAGGACAGATATGTCGGAGCATGTTGCAAGTAAAGGATAAGATCTATTATCTATTGAGTGAAAAGCCTTTCTGCCAGTCAACCTATCAAATTATTGTATGCTTATGGCATCAGCACGTGTAATGTTTACAGCTCTCACATTGAGTCAGAGGGTGGCGGTGCTCAGCTGCCACACCTCTGAACAATAAGCACTAATTGCTCAATGAGCTGCAGCTGGAAGTGGCCATTACCAGCAACACATTGGGGAACATATATAAAATGTAGACAGGAAATTGTAAGCTTCAGGACAGCGAGTTCTCTCAGGTCCAGTTCCAATCTGCTTGGTGCTGTTCTCAATCAGAAGCCAAGGTATATTTCTTTACCAATTGTGTTTGTATCAGTAACGATTTGCTTAGCTAACTGTTTTCCTGTTGCAGGTTTGCCTGGATTTCTTTGCTGTTGGATAGCAGTGTCTTTACTGAGGGGCATGGTAAGCCTTTACTCAACCTTGTTAAAATTTTTACATGTACAATGTATTATACTTTGTGTGTGTGTGTGTATATATCGTTTTATTTTGGGGGCCATATATCGCCAAACTCATGACAAGATAAACCTTGTGGATGTAAGACTTCTCAGACTCTGTCCTTGGATGAAGGGGAATGAGAGCTGTTTAGTAACGAGCTGTCCAGAATTGTAAACTAAGAGTACAAGAAATCTCCAGCAGCACAGCCCTTGAAATTGTTTTCAGTCAACCAAAATATGGTTGTGAAACCACATGCTAATGTGGAAAGAATTGTTAATGGTGCTTCTAGACAATGAGAGTCAAATGTCTTTGAGCCAATCACATTTCCTCTGCAATCTGGTAGATGAAACTCAGCCAATCCTTGATTATGAATCTCAGTCAACACCTCTAGCTGTCCATGAAAGCCTGCCCCTCCCAGCCTTAGTAAGACTACAACTTATGTGTCCTTGTAGCATCTGCCTCCTAGCAGAGAAGGAGTGGGTGAACCAGTAACTGGTTCTCATCACCAAGAGGTTGATTCTGATGACATGGGTCCTGGATTTCTACCAGGGTTCAAATATGGTAGAGGTTATATCCCCAGTCAAAGACAACAATCTGAGTAATATGAACCTGAAATTCCAAAACCTCTAAGTTTATCTTGGAGTACACCAGAGTGGTTTGGCCATGGTAATGAAATTGATGTCACTTAACGCTGATCTCCAAAACTGGATTTGCTTTCCTCATACTGATGCCTGTTTCCCAAAACCGTATGTTGTTTCCAGCCTGACTTCACATACAACTATATGGCTCCTAGAGTTGGATCTCTCCCAAAAGCCCCTGAGCCACCCAGACCTCTGCAACATTGTAAAAGCTTCATCATTCAGTCCAAGAATGGCTTCTTGAATCCAAAACTACCTACACACCAGACTACAAGGTGCCAAAGGGGAAATATGGCAAGAGTGTGACGGTCTTGAGGGGAACGGTGCAGAAAAAAACTACTCTCGCAAAATCTAAGTGCCAAGGTATTTCTTGTGTTACTGTAACTGTACAGCATTTCACAAGTGAACTGTCTACTTTTTCTCTCCAGACTGGCCTGCATTTGAGGAGTCTTCATTTGAAGGGGAAAAATAAAACTCTTAGCAACTTCAGTCTCCTTTCATGAATGTACAGAGGGACTATTTAAAAACCCACGAAGAAGAAATTTTTACAAAAATGCCCTACCTTGGCATTGGAATCCTTGTTTCCCAAATCCCCTGAAACGAGACAAAATAAGGTTGTTGAAGATGAACTCTTACACTGGCTAAACTAAAATGAAAAGCTTTAAATTCACATACGTCTGACTATGTAGTGACAAGTATTTAAAAAAAAAAAAAAAAGCTCACCATATGAAATCTGTGCAGTGGCTGCAGAACGTTGGCTGCTTGAAAAATCTCGCAGTAAACTTGTGGTTCTTCACTTCATGCACATTTTTCTGTCGCAAGGCTCCTTTACGGGCGAATCTGTTCCCAACCCCCGCCGAGTCATTGTAATGTAGAAGATGCTCAGCCATTGCGGGGGAGTGAATAAAGTTTAAAAAGCCACAACTTTACTAGTACCGACGGCTGTCGGTGATGCTCCTGACGTGTGGCGCTCTCCTCTGACTGTGCTTCAGCTGAGCGCTCCTTTTCATTCAAAGTGACGCTGGAGAGGCGCAGCCTGCGTTTACGTAGCTTGCGTGAGAATATTTTATGTTTACTCATGAAATCGCATGCACTATACTTAAACGTGAAAGCCGCGTCAACTGAGCTTTTGCCTATTGTAAGGGGAGGAAAGCCTTTAGTGTAAAATAGTGACACATCCGGATGAGTACAGCAATTAAGATCTGCATAATACAAAAGCCTTTAATGTTTTTCAGCAAGTTGGTGTTAAAATTGACCATGTTCATAAATTCGGTTTATTCTTGCACTGTACATTTTTGTTTTTCAGATTTTAACCGAGTTCAGTTTGTCATTTGCCTGACGAAATTGTACACTTTAAAATAACTAGAAATCACTTAGGAAGGACGTTTAGGAGTTAAAATATGAGTAGCTCTTAAAGGCGACGCCTCCCCATATCAGAACAACTCTGATTTAACCTACAGTTGTTGTGCGCCTTCGTGTGGACATGATAAAAAACTACAGCTTCCAAATAAGGTGTACATTAATTGGATTCACTTTCAAAAAATAAAACGTACTTTAAAGTCAATTCAAAACGTAAGCAAAATATGGCCATTGTTATGGTACGGTGAGTTTATGTGTGTGATTGATAAGTATTTTTGAATTAAATGCAACTAAATACCCTGAAGCTTTCTTTCACATCTTCTATGAATTATCCTGTCATTCAACCATATTGGTTTAAATTTTTTAATCAAATTACTTGATGTTTTTGTAAATTTCTCTTCCATCATTGTGACCGGTATTCATTTTTGTTGGCATTTGATTTATAAAAAAAAATAAATAAATTTACTGAGATGGCTTGATGGAAGAGTCCCCAATAACAGAAATTGGTAGAAACAGTAGGACATTTTTAAATGGTGTTAAACAATCACACTAATTGCTCTATGAGTGGTCTTTGTAGGAATCAAATGGTATATTAAGCAAAGCAGAGCAGCAGAGGTTATTCTGGAATCTTTCTCTGCTTGAGTGTCTCTAGTCCTAGCATCTGAGAGGCAAGGGAAGCTGCTTTTCAGTCAAAAGCCATGGCTTCTAAACCTTTGTGGTATGTTTTGTTGCTGTGGGTATTTGAGTTCTTGTTTATAATTGTGAAAATAAGGGATCCTCAATTTGAGAAGTAAAGAAATCCTATTTCTTTACTTCTCAATTCCCCTGTTCGGTCAGCTACAACAGGTGTGTAGGTGGAAAGATTTCTACCTTGCTTTGGCAACACTACTTGTCTATTTGCTGGGGGTCACTTTTGCCTACACTCGATTCAAATTGAATAGTTTACCACCAGGCCTTGGAAGCCTTTGACTTGTATTGTCATTGGCCAGTGGATGACTTGAGCCTCATACACAATGTAAACACTAGCAATTTATCAAAATATGAGGGAGATATCTTAGGTATGGAAAAATGCACAATTTACAAGCCATTGTATTTTAATTACTTTAATCTTCAACCAACCAAACTCCAGTTCTTATCACTGATTTTCTATAAAAAGTTGGACTTGAGGTGGGCCTCTTCTTTAGCAGGGAGACAATATGGCTAACACAAAAGACACACCCGCAAGGCAGCAAACATTTCAACTACACACACACAGAATGTTAATTTACACACGCTAGAATTAAAAAATTAAAAAGGTTTCTGCCACTCTCATTAGAAATATCATGGTTATCTCAATAAATAAACTTATTGAGATACAATATGATAGTATCTCATTATATTGAGATAACTATCTGATGATGATTTTTTATTTTTTTTATCAGATTGGCGGAAAAGGGCTTCCATATCATATGTACTAAACATGGTCTGCCAACTTTAAATCTGAGTTAACAAAAGTTAAGGGAAAATTAGTCAGACATTACACTGCTGCAGGACGGAGACCTCTGTTGGAAAGAGGGAGAAGTC
This sequence comes from Brachyrhaphis terrabensis, assembly GCA_903067065.1. Classification (NCBI taxonomy): domain Eukaryota; kingdom Metazoa; phylum Chordata; class Actinopteri; order Cyprinodontiformes; family Poeciliidae; genus Brachyrhaphis; species Brachyrhaphis terrabensis. The sequence goes on from CAEGAG010311865.1 coordinate 44,947, forward strand.
GTCTCCGCGGAAACGGATGTGTCGTAAAGTGAGGTTGGGAGTTTGAAGCCGTTTGAGCGGCGAAAATCGTATTCAAGGTAATCTCCCTTTAAAGTAAGAGGTTATGTTTTCGTACACGTTGTAGTACGTTTCAAAACCTCATTAGGTTACCATAGTAAGCGAGAGGCCTATCGTTAAAATAAGGAGCGAAGACTAGCAACGGTGCTAGGCTTTAGCTCGGCTAACATTAAAGCTAACACCTCTAAACAGATCATGCTGTAGTGAGTTGTCATGGCAACACAATACGTCCCCATGTATCACACGCAGACCGTTTGCTTTTGAAGATAAGTAAATTGCCAAGCCCGAGCTTCAGGTGGATGTTTATCGTGGAGACAAGTTTTCAACAGGGATGTGAATCTATCTAAAGTTCTTTAATTTCGTATTCTGGTCTCTCAAAATAATCCTTTCAGGTCACTATGAGCAAACAAGAAGAGCTGTGGGAGAAGCTAGACTCCGATTTTGACCACATTCTGCTAGACATGAAACCGTATGTTCTCAAGCATCCCAGCAAAACAGGTGAGATTTAATCACAGCAGCACGAACAGAGATGCAGCAGAAGAAAGCACATCATAGTGCACTTACAGTGTCCGGTAGAAATATTTACACACCTTCAATGTTTGCATTTTGTCACATAACGGCTACAAACCTCAGTTCTTTATTTAGGACAGTACAACATAGCAAGCCAGGTAAGGGGATCTTTTTATCAGAGATGCTGTCTACAGGATTATGGTAACTCTGGAAGAATTGTTTAGATCTACACAGAGCCATAGATGACAGAATCAGTTGACAGGATTACTGTTACTCTCACACTCTTTCCAAATCCATATATTTAGGTCATATTCATGTCTGACCTGAAAATTAATAACTGTTAAACTTAAAAACACAGACATAACATGACCTACAAGTAGACTGTAAAGCAATGTAGCATTTATAAGTTATAAAATGGTTACGTTTTTGTTACTGGGATATGTAAGAGGAAGTGTACTCCAGATGTATTCTAATGCAAATAACTGGGATGTAGACCTCTTCTGTTATACTATTTTAGCATGTAGTTCAAATGCAATTACAAATTTTAAATGTCCTTTTTCTCATATCATGCCAGAGCGTCAGCATTGTGCCATATGGATAAAGAAGCTGTGTGACCCGACAACATGTGGTTCTGGTGTGATGGATCGAAAGAACCGCAACATGTACGCCCATTTGCTGCTTTCTATGCTCAAAAGGGGCATCCTGGAGGGCCCTTTTACTGCCAAACCAGAGCCTGGAAAGCTCAAGATACTTCCTACCTACATGGTATGAAACATGGTCTACTCTTGACTTGTTTTGTTTTGTGATTTAAAATGTTTGAATCATCAAAATTGATTGCATCAAGACATTTCCAGTTAATCTAATATTCTACTGTCTAACCTGAATTTTTAGTCCATTTATTTTGATGAACCTCTGAGTGGTCGATCGGCTGAGCAGAGCAACAGAGGTCTTCCTGACTGGGTCACAGGAGAGCTGAGTGGTTGCGCTGATGAAAGTTTGGCCATGGATCTTCTGAAGGACCGATCCAGTTCTACACCCATTACTGCTCATCACAGGTGGGTCACAACTAAAATTACGTATATTTGTAGTTTTTGTTTACAGACCTCTTGTCTTGATACAAGTACTATTAGAACAATATGTAAATAAATCTGCTAGCACAATATCCATGGAGGTGCTCCATGATGAGTTTACAATTTAAAGTTAAATACCAAAGCAAATATTATGGCAGTCAGCAGCAGAGTCTGCCTTTTGTCAGTTCCTTTCAAACTGTTAAGTACAAAGATTCTTAATTTGGTTCTGAATACATTTCTTGGAAATACAGTGGAACCCTAGCATGTAATCCGAATTTGAACAAGCACTTTAGATCTTGAAAATGTGGACATGGAAACAATATTTGTCAACGATGAAATGAAAACATTAAAATACCGGTAATTTGTTCCAAGCCCACTTAAAACATGCACATTCCTCTTCGTTTTAGCATAATTTTAAAGTAACTTTGATAGACTATTGTGTGGTGAAGTCTAAATGAAAGATAAAGACATTGAACATAGTTTCTATGAGAACTACACAAAATGTATTTGATAGAGTGTAAGGAAACAGGTTTGTTTGGATGATTTTTGTATCACGTTGATGTTGAAGTAAGCGCGTCACCTCTTCCATTGTTGTCCATTGTGTTTACCGTAATTTCCGGACAAAAGCCACGACTTTTGTCACACGCTTTCAACCCTGCGGTTTATGCAAAGATGCGGCTTATTTATGCATTTTTTTCCTAATGGCCACCAGGGGCGCTCGAGCAGAAAAGGTAAGAGTGAGACAGGGGGAATATATGTGTAGAGGAAGACGCAAGTTTAATGTAACGTAACACGTCTCAGTGCTCAGGAGGAAGATGAAGAGGCTCTGACCGGTATGTTTTATTTAACCAGCCCTGTTAGTGCTGTGTTACTACCGTGTTGCTGCTGTTACTGCCGCGTCACAGGCACTGTTTGGAAAGAAAAGCTAAGGTATATTACTAAAACTTTGAAAACTCTTTCTGT
>CAEGAG010311944.1:0-17347 GCA_903067065.1 Brachyrhaphis terrabensis
TCAGTCCATCATCCGATTATGGAAAGAAACCAAATCTATCAAGAGATGAGTGTCCAACTATATGCTGACATGCAAGAAAAAGCTGCAGAACATTTGAGATTGCCCTAAAAATACAACTAGAGATGCAATGGAGGAGCTTAGATCAAAGTGTTCACGTGTTAGAATGGCCCAATCAAAGTCTAGATCTAAATGCAATTAATAATCTGTGTCAGGACTTGAAAATTGAAGTTTGCAAACTCTTCTTCCAATCAAATTGAACTGCAGGTATTTTACAATTAAGAATGAGACAAGCTGTTGGAGAAATGTGCACAGCTGGCAGCGCTACAACCCCAAAAGACTTGGAGAGAAAGATGAAATACAGGAGGGAGAATGTATACCCCTGCCACATGTTCATATTTTTATTTATAAAAAAAAAAATAAAAAAACGTATGTCGTATGTCACAATTATGTGTTGTGTTGCATTGTTCATTCATATAAAATGTCAGGAAAATACACAAAAACTTGTGGTTGGAGATTACAAAATTGTAAAAAGCTCAAGGTGTATGAATAAGTTTCCTGGGCACTGCAGTAAGTTACTGCCTTATTGTTTTTTTCCTCAGCTGTATACTTTGACACTTTTCTTTTCACATCGCAGCAAAGTCCAGGTCACTTTTCTCCTGCTCTCGTCGTAATTACTCTTATCCTCATTGCACTTTGGAGATGGTCTACGTCCTACTGAATTCAAATTTCAATGTGAGCTTGGCCACTTCCAATTCATAGATCGAGGAAGCAGCGAAAAACCAATTTTTGTGCATTCAGGCCTATCGTACGATGCCCCTCTCACTCCCCCAAACCCCCTGCCTTGATCGGAGGATAGGGACTGCACTGGAACGACAAGTTTAATCATAGCCATGGCTACATCTAACCCCATCAGTGGGCAAGAGTCAAAAGTCAAAAAGGACCCCCTGATATGAGTGCTGAGACATTTCGCTTGTGTTTTCAGCTAAAAGGTGCTGCTCCACTGAGGATTCAGGGATAAGAGAAGGAAAGGTAGCTTCCCAGACTGCTTTTAAAAAAAAAACAACAACAAAAAAAACACTGCAGGTAATCCAGGAAAGGGTGTCTGTGGCTGGGCGCCATAAAAGGAGGCTGGCAGTGGAGGGTGGTTGGTGGTCATACTGCAGGTGGAGGTGGGAAGAAGAAGGAGGGTGGAGGACAGAGGGCTTCCCTGAGGGGTGGTGGATTTAGAGGGACAGCCAGCCCAGTCCAGCCCATCATCCCAGGATGGGCGCTCCGGGAAGAGGAGGGAGACGGGGGTGGGGTAGTCACAGCCTGAAGACGGGTCCCAGGACGAGCGGGGCCAGAGCCGCTAACAGAACCGCCCAGCCTGCGCCGGAGCCCGGACCTCCGTCAGTCAGGAACGGCTCCGGAGAATCGTATCCCGACCCATCTGAAACAGAGGCAAAGAGAAGAAAAAGAAAACGACAAAATATCTGAACCGAGAAGGACGCGCAGACAGATGCAAAAACAAGACAGACTTTAAAACAAAAAGAAAAAGAACAAACAACAAAGGAGAGACAAGTGGATCTATCAGGGTGGGGCGGAAGACTGAAAGCGAGTGACAAATCACAAAAAGAAACCCCTCTTCATCCTTGAGCAGCTAATGAAAGGCAAAGAGTACAGAGCAGAAAGAAATGCAGAGCCAAAAAGAGGGAGACGAAGAAGACGACAGCAACAGAGCTCTGCAGGGGGGTTAACCAACCTAATTACAGTTTAATCACAGAGACTCAGAATCTGGAGCAGCTGACACTCACACACACACCCCTGCATGCACACACACATCCGCTCACACAGCACAGATATGAAACACAGCTCACTCACACAGTGACAGCATTTCACCGAGGAGATGAAAGTTGCAATGTCAGACAGATTACTTCAACTGCACACAGATAAAAAAAAAGCAAAAAAAAAAAAAAAACAACAAAAACTTAATGAAAAGCAGCAGCAATGACAATAAAAGAACGTATGTTGTATCAGTAATAATGTAGGAGAGATTTTTCTTCCTCTGTAGTGGAGTATGGAATGATCTGAGGCTGGAAAGCTGTGAAAAAAAAAGAAAGAAAGCTGACATTCCTTTGTGATGATCTTCAAAGCCGTGCCGTTGTCTGGGGTGTTACTACGAAGGTTTGATTCTTTCAATCGGGTTTATTTTTGAACCCTCCTGAGGTCAAATTGGTATTAGAACAAACGCACATGTAATTTTTTATTCTTTTTTAAATAGTGGAGTGGAGTGTAGTGTAGTGTAAAGTAAGCCAGAATGTGATCCCCATGCATGTTAGGCTTCCTTTGAGGTATTTTTAAATGGTAGAATCAGAGGCCTATGTGGAACACTTATGTGAGAGCACCGAGCCCAATCTGCACCCAGGAAGCCATTTTGGAAATAGATTATTTATTTATTTATTTATTTTTAGCAAAGTAGCGCCTCATCTTCACATTTAGAAACAAGCCCGCCACATTTAGAAAAACAAATCAATAATTAATCTGTTACGTAAAAGTCACCAATGTTACAAAACTCATGCGGTACTCTTCAGAAGTACTTGCACCCCTCAAAGTTTTTCACATTTCGCCACAATATAACCGCAAACATTTATATTTATTGGCAAATTTATGTGATAGACCAACACCAAAGTGATACACTGTTTTCAAAATTTCTTTTAAAAGAAAAATGCAACTGAAGTATAAATAATAGTAATATTACTTAGTCTCTAGACATCAAAAGGGCCATTTGTGGCAGAATTTTAATAAGCCAAAACCCACTAACATGCCTCCAAAATATGAATATTTAGCCACCTCTGCACTTGAGGAGTAATGCAATATTGAATATCTTTTCACTTTTATAAATGTTTTTATCAAAGCCAGACAAAAATGATCTTTTGATTTGATTGATAAACTAATATTTAAGTACACAACTGTTATATTGAAGGTCCTATTTACGTTTCCACATCACACTTTCAGATTTTAATTTGTTAGAAAAATTTGGTGTCCTTTTTATATTTCCACTTAACAATTGCACACTGTTTCACACTGTGGTTAAGTGGCCATTTGCAGCTCTCTGGAAAAGTTTATGCGGCCCCTNTCTTTTAGGTCAACAAATTTTACAGACAAATATGAAGAAAAAGGTCTGGCTCAACACAAGTTTTTGCATTTATCATGATTTTTTAATATTTTACAACTATTAGGGGTGCTGTGGTGGTGCAGGGGTTAAACACAACTCACATAAGGAGGCCTTTGTCAATAAAATCTTGCATGTTTTAGTTTATTATTTCAGCAGATAAAGTAATAAATGTCACATAAATAAAAAAAGAAAAAGAGAAAAGAAGACCCACAAGCACTTTCATCTTGACAATTTCGGCCCTGATGACAAAAAGTTTGTACACCACTGCATCACTTCGTGTTAGTCTATCACATAAAATTCCACAAAACTGCATAAATGTTTGGCTTGCCAAGGAGTATAAAAACTTTTGCAAAGAAAAGGTGTTGACTGGATGGAGTCCTGTATCGAATCTTCTGAGGAAATCCGGTATGCAGAGTCACGCTGAGGATTGGTCACCTTTTTTAGAAAGCACTTTTCAGCCGGCTCTGTGATCTTTTTACAAGGACAGAAGGTCTCCCTCACACCCAGCGTGATGTGAAGTGATTTGATGTGAGGTGTGTATGCCACTTTGTGCCTAAGCACATGCACACACATCTCCACGTCCGTTTCCAAATATGTGCGTTTGTGTGCGCGCAGCCCCTCGCGTGCACTCTTGTGTAGGCCTGTACGTGTGAATGCGCGTGTTGTCAGAGTGTGTGTTTTGTGTCTGAAGGTGTCAAAGTGTTGCCTGGCTGGTCTTTGAATCAGAGCAGAGGCTGTTGCCAGGGCATTCCATCAGACCTCTTATTCTCCTCTAATTTTACTTTGATAGGCAATCTGGACCTTTGTGTGAGTGCGCTTGCGTGTGTGTGTGTGTTTAGTTAGAGCGTGACTTACCTGGAGGTCTGACATACACCTTCAGCTTTAGACATGCCCGGCCCACATGGTTTGGGTGAGGAGACGCTGTAAACAGAGAGAGATTGGAAAATGTGATCAGTTTAGAGATTGAAGCATTGGTGTAGCTTATTACATGCAGGAAACACCCAACTGATGGTGTTTTAGTGCTTTTTTTTTGGGCCAGGTGTCATTAGGTTTTGCATGGTGGAGGTAATGTGGGGGTGCTGCGCTTGCGTGCGCAGGGAGTGTAAACACTGTCATTGACTATAATGGGTGCATAATTACTGGGGTGGAGACGCAAGCAGTGTAAATTGGGGGTTAATATACGGTCACTGGATGGACTCAATTGGTTGCCTCCGGGTAGGTGGACACGTCTAAACTTCCAAAATAAGGCAAGTGCACAGAATAAGATCCAATAAACTTTGCATTTAATACGTTCATATACTACTATACCCTTTTCCAGTACAAACATATTTTAATCAAAAATATGCGAGAAACAGACACACACCTTAATACTTGTTTACATACCAGCTTTGTTGTTCTAATGTTATTTTCTGGTCTTTAAAATGCCAGAAAAGATCATGAAGACGTTTTAGAATATTAAATCAGATATTAAGATTTGCTACTTAGTAACTGAGTAACCTTTTTACCAAATGTGGTTTTACTCTTACTTTTTTGGGAAATCTACTTTTTACTTTTACTTGAGTAAAAGAATGTTGCAGTGCTACTCTCACTCGAGTACAATTTTTAGCTACTCTACCCACCCCGGGACCCATATGTCATGATTTGTTGATTTTGATTTTGTGCAACAAGACATTTTCAGATACAATCTGAAAATTAATTTAACAAAGACAAAAAGACCTATTCAGGACTCAGGGAAAACTAGGGACACACAAACGCAGTCAGCGCATGCATGAACGCAAGAACCCAGCATCAAACAATGACACAGGTGAGAAAATATGTAGACTCAGGGTTAATCAAGAGAACAAAGAACTAATTACAGAGGAGGGATTAGACACAGCAGATAAAGGCTGAAGAAAATAAGGAAATAATCAAAATACAAACGGATGAAACCCAAACACCACAGAACCGTGACAGCAGATGACAGTAGAACTTCAGGTAATGCATGTGGGAGGTCGGATCGAAGGATTTCAGAATGAGAAAACGTGCAGAAACGTCAACAAAGGAACCAGGGCAAACGCGTCAATAGAATCCAGCAGTGAGAAAAAGAGCCTTAAATACAGCTGCTGGGTGAGAATCTGAGCAGAGATCTGAGGGAAGGCTGAATACTGGAGATACGAGAAGCTAAATGGAAACAGAGCGGACCTAACAAACCAAAAGGACTAAGAATTTAAACCAAAATGCACAGAGTAATGTACAATGTACAATAAGAACTAGGAAACTCAGCACAAAAAATGAAGAGACTAATGGTAGCAAGCTAAATAAAAGCACAGCGCTAAGGAACATTTAACCAAATGTCACTGTGGGCGTATGTTTGTAATTGACCCTTTATATGGCATTTACCCCTGTGTGTAAGAAAATCCACAATAAATTACATTTTAGTATCCAAAAAGCTGATTTTTGGTATTCGAAAATCTGAATTTTCGATACTAAACATTGCCAAATCTTGATTTAACAGTGCTTTCTTGGCAAGGACTCTAACTTTTTAATTTCAAGTTTCATTAAAGATCTAAAAATGTGTGCAAAAAAAAAGACAGAAACTAGGTGTTTTAGACAGATATTCTGCTATTTTCCACATAAAACCTGTGTATTCAGGGTGATGATGTGAGTTTATAGAGTATATAGAAAGTTTATTGGCGTTGGCCTTTTGGCTTCAATCAAAAATAACAAATAACTCCAGCTGAGTAAAATGCCTCCCTGTTAAATGCCTCCCTCTTTTCTCTTGGCATAATTTAGTGCCGCTTCCTCTTAAGCAGTTTTACAATTATTCAAATTGCCTGCTGGGTTATCCCATCACGACTTACTTAACCCTCACACTCTATGTCATGGATTTGCTTGAGAAAAATTAAAAGTTAAACGTTTTTAAAGTAATAACGGACCCTCACATCTTTATTTATTTTTTTAAACTGACCTTCAGCTTTAAATTTCCTATATTTTTTTCTCTTATTTTTATTTTTAATCATGGCCGCTCGCCATTTTTTAAACTAATGCTAGAGCGGTTTTAAAAGCCAATGTTTTCATAAACTAATTAGAAGAAAGGGTAAAAAGTCCCAAATTTTTAACACTCATACGCTCATTTTTGTTTAACTCTGTGTAGCAGCAGCACGAACTTGACTTCATCTGTAGGTTAGACTATCAACACTTTGCATATTTTCTCAACAAAGGATTAAAGTTTCTCAAAATGTTTAATTTCTTATATTTAAATAGCTAAAGAAGGATTTTTTTCTTTTTACAGTTTAAAATTTTTGTTTTCTTTGTATTCTTATGTCAAACCTATACAAGTTGAGAAATACTTACAATTTCTTGGGCCTGGATAAATAAGGAAAAAAGATAGCTTCTGTTTCTGAGATCCTAATCAGTCTCTAGAGATCAGCAGACTCACTTTTTTGGTCCGCTGTTAATTTTCCAAAACTCAAAGTATTCCGCATGCAGGCAACTACTCTTTTTGTCAAAACCAGATTTGTGAGACAAAAAGCTGTTCTGTTGACAAATTCGTCCACCTGAGATGGAGGAACCAGAACAGCTGGATTCATAGAGAGAATAAATTACACTCAGTATCAGATGACATTTGAAAGCAGCTGCACTTGGGTTTTATTTGGTGGAATCAGAGTAAAGGGAGGTAAATGCAAATGCTCGGCAGATTCTTCCAGTCTTAATTTGGAAATCTTGACAAACATGTATCCCTTTCTTTCCCCTTCACAGTTATGCACTACTTTGTGTTGATGCATCATATAACATCTCTGTGAAATCCACTGAAGTTTGTGTTTGTAAAGTGATAAATGACAATCTGCAAGTCATCGTCAGAAAACCGCATCAGTGTCTAACGTTAGCAGTCATGTTATTTGGCTATTTTTCATAATTAAATCAGAAATACATACCGAATGACACACTTCTGATTAAACTAACCGTTAAAAATCTGTCAAAATGTGGAATTTATGTATTTATTCATGCAGTCTTTTTAGTGTTTTTGATGCAGTTAGTCTTTCATATGGCTGAGGTTGTTATTTCAGGTCCTTTAAAGCGCTCCTGAACCAATGTTCCTGAGCTTGTGAAATTCTATAAACACACTGAGCAATGTAAACAACTCTGTAATGGATCAGCCTGCCCAATGGGATTCAGTCACACTCACATTCACACCTAGGGGAAATAGCTGCCTCTCAAATCGACCTGACTTGAATGTCTTTGGAATTGGAAAGGAAACCCATGCAAAATCCCAGCAGATGCAAGTCCCCACTTGCTGTGAGGTGACAGTGTTAACCACAGTGCCGCTGAGTGGTCTGGACTTTATGCTTCTACCCCCTGAAAAGAAGGGGAAGAAATGTAAAAAAAAAAAAAAGGGAAAAAAAGTTCCAGTGATTCAAACTTCAAAGTATAGTGGATGAAATTGAATCAGGGTTTTTAGTCCCACCTCACTCTGATGTGAAATAGAGCTGGAGACCTCAGAGGAGATGGTGGCCAGAGTTTGACCACTCACGCATGTCGCCGTGCACACGCCCGCGCCGCCCGCACACACGTGTGTGTGCAGGAATGCGTGCTGCACAATTGTGGGAGAAGAACTATTGTTTTTTTCCCCCTGTGAGGAGGTCTGCATATCCAGAGACCATGGTGACCTCACAGTGGACCATCATCTGGATCCACAGAGCGCAGGAAATAAATGTGACCCTTCCTTTGCCCTTTGCTCCCTCCCTGTCTGTCATCAACTCCTCCCTTCGTTCATCCTTCTGTCTTTCACCTCCTTTACCCTTGACGTAACCGTTGCTACATTCCCAACCCTTACATGTTGAAAATAACCAGGCTGTTTTTCCTCTTTTCACTGTTTTGGGCACTCTGTTACATCCTGGAACTTTTTTTTTTGTCTTCTCTTCCTTATGCCCCCTCCCTTTCGGTTTTGCCCTTTGCCCTTTTCCTTGTTTTATCAACTATTCCAGCACCTCTGTTTCCCAGCACATCCGCAATCCGATCTATCCTGAAAACCCATTGAAAACCACTCAACCCCATCAGATGGCAGCTGGGAAAAGCGAGTGTGGGGTGGAACTGACCTGTCAACATGTCAAGCACATGACAAAACACACACGCACACACGTCCTGCCTGCATATACATATATACACACACACAAACCCACTGAAGGACGCTCTGGCAGGCCTTGGCCACAAATCACCATCAACACTCAACATGTTTCACAAGCCAGTGAGGAGAAAACGCACACAAACACTGGTTCATCGGAAAGGTCGGCTGCTTAAAGTCGTCATGGGCAGCAGTTCCACAACAGGCCTGACCAGCACGTGAGTTCGAGGCTGCTGGTTTTCTCCGATCACAGACAGAGAGAAATGAAAATTGAGCGCCGGTGCTGTCGATCAAGATGATGGACGTGGCCTTTCACAGACTCACGATTGTTTGACAGCTGACCCCCAAGTCGAGCCCTCCCCGCCCACCCCGGACAACCCCCCGTACACACACGTACCGAAAGATAATCACAAGCACTCCAGTCATCTGGATGCACACAAGCCCAAGGGGTTCCAGAGACACAATACCAAAGTCAGCAACTATACAAGTCTGGAGGGGCCCAAAGTGTCTTAACATAAGATGAAAAACAATGTGTGTGTGTGAGTGTGTGCTGACTGGGAAAACAGCAGCATGACTTGTTATCTGCGCCTCTTTAGCTTGCCGACTGTTGCCTGCTGTGCCTTTCTAGTGTTGACAACTCAAATACCATACTCGCAAATATTAGAAATATTTATATTTAGATTATCATTTTCACACAGGGACACAGCTTTTTTTATTGCTTTGTGATTGTTTTTCGTTTGTTTTATTGCACTGCCAAAAACAAAAACTGCTCCTGCATGACAAGTAAAATATGAATGCAGAACAGCAGGGAAGGAGTGAATCAAAGCCTTAGACACTGTCGGTCAGTGTTTTTTCTTTGGCTTCTTTTCTGAAAGCACTCTCAGAACCGAGGCAATATTGATGTAACGTGAGAACCATGTCCAAGGGCAGAGAAACCTGTCCCACTCTCAGGCCGAACAGAAACCTGTGGCTCAGGACCTTCATCCTGTTATAAGTCATGGCTCAAATACATAATCTCCCGCTATAAAAGATCAAGGTCGGTTTTTCTGCCGCCTGTGAAGAAATGGTGTCATGCAGTGGACTGTCACTGATGGCACTCAAGTAGTTCTTGTTAAAAAAAGAAAAGTTACCAGCGTGGCTAGCTTTACTAAAACAGCAGTTTCCTGGTGTACATTTTAGAGAATGTAATTCCTTACCTAAAATCCAAGAATTTATGAAAGGCTGCCAACATTTTCAAATTCAAGTGAGTTTAAAAGCTTGTCCGTATAAACTTAACAAAATAGCTCTGTTGTATAACAAAAGAAGGGGCTTAATGTAAAATGTTCACCCTTCTTGTTATCTCCTCAGAGTCTTACTCTCTCCTGGTCTCGACAAGTTATAAAGAAAAATGGGTTTCTGTTTCTTTAGTTTGCCACATTTCTGTGTTCTTCATCTCACTTATACCAAAAAAGCTCACTTTGAGTGTTCGTCATTCAGGTACAACTTCCACTCTGAGTTGTGCGAAGTTTTGAGGTTTTAAAAATTTCCTACCAGATGGTTTGTAAAAGCCAGTTAATCTAATATTGATCTGTTTCATGTTTTCTTCACATTGTGCAGCCTGGGTTTTCCACCAGCAGTCTAAAATTTGTTTTTTCATGCTTCCCAACTACGTATATTCACAGTGAAAGAGAGACTGTAATTGCAGGTGCTGCTTCCTGTCTCTCTGTGTCACATGGCCTCATCTGCCGTTTGATTTGATCAGACAATAGAACAGCTAATTAATAAATGACAAAATTATCTTTTACCTACGAATGATGTCAAAACAGAGAAACTATATACTAATGTTAGCTACCCCTTTAGTAAACTGCACCCAATAGATAGAGTCTCAAAATCAATAAACGACTAATGTTAAGTAAAACTGATATGAGGGGAAAAAAAAAGTCTGATCGGGACACGTCTTGCTCATTCTGCTGTTGGCTCCAATTTGGAGTGCACTTACTCAGAAAACAACAGCACAGTTTAATCAAAAGTTTGAATGACATCCTAACCTTGTCTGATCATTCTTTTGTTTCTCACCAAATTTTTGTGTAAAGTGTTTCCTCTCACCTATACATAAAAAAAAGCTTTACAATGTAATTTCTAGTATTACATTTTGAATGTATAACTAATATTCCTAACAGTTTGAATGTGGGACATATACAGTGAACCCATCTGGCACAGCGAGCTGGTGGGAAAAAAAAAAAAGGTGTTTACGAGTACATCCGAGCTTCTGCCTGTCCCGCGTGAGCTCGGAGGAATGATAGCACTTTAATTTGATTCAGAAAAAACATTCTCGGGGGGAGCAAAGCTCATTTGTGCCACTAATACATCACTTGTTGAAGTGAGGAGAAACATCAATACAGCTAATATAAAAATGATTACAAAGTACCCCTGGTGACATTTTTACCACTTTGCTGAGCACACCACTTATGATATCGAGACACGCTGAGAGATACATCAAGATATAAAAAGAGTGAGGGAGAGGAGAGAGGTGTGTTTATTCATGCCTGTAGCTATGCGAGTAACATAGGGGTCTATGTTTGAAAAGTTACTCTATCAACTTCGGCTGATTGGACATTTACATACTGTTTACACATGCATGTTGAGCACGGACAAAATCCAAACAGACGCGCTCTCTTGCATATGCATGGCATGCAGATATTGGCTGTGCAAAAGATTCCACAAGGAGAGACGGTTAGCTGATGGCTTACAGATGTAGTAGTACTCGTGTCCGGGCCTAAACTCGAAGCCCAGCGAGAAGGGAGTGAAGAGCTGGAACTTCTCTGAGAAGCGCAGGGGCCCGTCAGGACCACTGGGGCGGTTGCACTCCCAGCGTTTGAAGCCGCGCATCCTGTGCTGGCAGGAAGTGTAGCCTTCGTGGTTGACCATAAAAAGGATGTAGCGCTCCATTCGCCCGTGGGATGGAGGACCCTCGTAGTAAGGACAGTAGATGTCTAGATAGTCGTTGATGTTCACTGCCACTCTGTACTCGCCGTGCCAGAACCTGCAAAACAGGAAAAAAACAAAACAAAACAAAAAAACAAACTATGGATTAAAATCTCAGTGATTCAACATGACAAGTGTGCTACCCCAAAGATGTGGATGAAGCAATCACGAGGTTTGCTGAAACATAATTTGATTATGTGAGAGACGCAAGAGGAAAGCACTACTTTTCCTGAAAAACTATGAATATTGACTCTCTATCTAATACTGCATTCCTGTATGATTGCACAGCAGAAAGAACCGGGGTGAGTTTCCATCTAATGTAATCACACTGTGTAACGTGAAGACAATTAAATTCCCTGGGGCTGAAATTGATTAAACTAGAATTTGACTGAGTGAGATTTGAGTGTAATTGGATCAAACTTTTTTTTTTTTTCCAAAGTAAAATGCCCTGAGATTAATTTATCTGTAACTTTAAATAAACTCAGCTGATGTTGCATAATTTCGATAAAATAAAAAAAATGCTTGCAGCTACATGTGGCTCTTTAGGCCTTCCATAGTGACTCTTATTAATATTGGTCTTTTATTCTTTTATTACGTAAAGAATAAAGTTCTTTACGTAATATCTGTAAATAACTTCCACAAATGAATGATACTAAGACAGCCCCCATTTTTTGTCATTTGATCACAAATAATATTTGTTCAGTTTTCACTTTAAATAAATATGCAATGATAAATTTTAAAAAATAGTTAAAATTCTCTTTTTGAAAGTATTTGACATTTCTCTTTGCTTAAAAGCCTAAAAATAAGAAGGAAAAAAGCCTGCAAATTCTTTGACCATGAAATAGATTTTATATGATAGGTATTTAAAAAACTTTATAAAAGTTTGGCTATACTAAAGCATGCACAGAAACCAACTTAACTTGCTAAAAGTAAAGGCGTGAAAGCTTTGATTCAAGGGTCTTTTCCCAGTGAGGGAGCTTAAATGAGCTTGGTGGGATGATACTTGATAGAAGTGGGTAAAGTGATGTTCAAGAGTAGGCTGTTAACATATTTTACTCCAAATCTGCAAAGCTGGGAATAGTAGGTGTTCAGCTATTTCAGAATGCGCTGATTACTGAGGTTGGCATAAAGAAATATGTGTGAAAACGAGTAAATAATGACATGCATACAGTATCCTATATAAGAATGTTATTTCCTTTCTATATTTTTTCATCTAGAACAAAGTCAAAGTACTTCTGANGTGAAGATGCCTGAGCTCTTTGACACCTCCTCTCTTTTTGCTTTACGTAGCAAAACTTTGAAATATACGCCTGCATTGTTTCACCTAGACAACAGGCTTTATCTCTGTGCTTCACTTTGTGCCAGAGCTGCAAGTATGGAAACTAAACTTCAGAAGTAAAAGAAGTGAAACTCTTGCTAACAGATTAAAGTTGTGGAAATTAATTATTTTATTACACAGACTTACAAATATTTTCATGCCCCTTCAACATATTTAACAGTTTCTGAGTACAACTACATATTTATCGTGTGCAGTTGTGTGCCAGCTTTTGATATGATTTCCTGCGTTTTGATTGGTTGGTTGGTGAAAGACAAAGGGAGTCACTCAGAGTGCCGTTCATGCGAGAACCACCGCAGTTTGTGTGACAGACCAACACAAAGAAGCATGTCATTGTTAAGGAGAAGTTCATTTGTATTCGTTAGTGAACATACAGCATCATGAAGACCAGGGAACAAAGCAGACCGGTCAGGAATATAGCTGTGGAGTCGTTTTTGGTCAATGATTTAAACAATATATCAAGTTTGAACAACTAACACACTTTTCAGTCTATTATCCAAACATAACAAATGCACACAACACATTTCAGATGTTGATCTGAAGATTTTCTTATCAATCTCTACTCTGTGTTGGTCTGCAAAATAAAATCTAAATAAAGACATTAAAATTTGTGGATTCAACCTAACAAAATGCAGAAAATTCAAGGGGTGTGAAAAATAAAATGGAAAAAACTCTGTAAAATAAACAGGCCACAATAACACTAGGTATATGTTTTACCACTCATATCAGAAGTATATAATATTTTTGGGTGTGCAGGTGAGATAAACGCTTTTTAGGTTGAAACTCGTTTGAAAGACGGAAGTATATCACCTTCCAAAAGTAAGTTGTGGATGAAAAGGATACCTGGTCCTGTATCTCTATATGATATTTTAACAGTGTTAACATCACAGGTAACATTCATCGAGCCTTCGGTGACAACCTAGTGAGAGTCAGAACTCGTCTCAGCCATAGAGGTGAACCAGCAGCTTCTTTTCGACAAGGTATTTTTAAAGTTACCTAAGAAAGTACTGCCTTTTTTTGACGCTTTTTGGTGTGTGATGCAGTTTGGGGTTGATAGTCCATTTCAGTCATTGATCTATGCTCAGAGGAATCTGCAGGAATCCTCCAGGGATTAGAGTTGGTCTGAGGAATGAAATGTGGCTTTGAAGTTTGTCCTCTTTCTGAGCTTCACTGATGTCTCCATTGTTTTGACGTGTTGAGTAAGAGGTTGTTTCTGCGGCTGTTTTTCATCTCATGCTGGTTCTCGGGTTTTATTGAAACAAGGAAGCGGTGTTTATCGTCAGCACAGCCTGATTCTGAACAAGACAGTAACATTTGATCTTTGTCTTAGGTTAATTGCATGCATTGGCAAAAGTTTTCAAGATGAATATATATGTTTTTGACTAAAAGCCATAAAAATATCTTTGAGTTGTGTTTAATTTTTGTACGAAAATACAAGACATATTTGACAAATATAAATGCTGACAAATTTGTTGATACTCATGATAAAGATAAGTAAAAATGTTAAAAATAAATTCATCTTTGATTTTTGTAGCTTAATGTAATGCTGAGATTTTTTAGAGAAGGATAATTTAATAAAGTTAGTCAGTAGGGACAAAAGAGGCTCAATAGTTTTCACAAAGTTACTTGCACCATAGTTCATGGTACCCATGCTGTCAATACTTTGTATAGAACCCATTTGTCAGTACAACAGAACTTTTCTAATTTCACAAGATTGGACCCAGGTTGATCTTTGACCATTCCTCTCTACACAATCTGTCTATCATCCAAAGTCTGTGGTCCTCTCTTTTCCACATACTTCTCTCTTAAAAAATCACACCAAACCCCTCTGGGTGGGTTGTTGCCAAAAACACCCCATGGTCTCATACCCTCATCACACCATTGTGTGTCTGCCTTGCCTTTCATGAGAGCAGGAAGCTAAGCTTTTATTAGTAAATGCTCCAGCATCACCATCCTACACATTTCACACTTTGGCATATATTAATTTGATCAACAGCTATGCAGTGTTTACACAACTGATATTCTGATATTGTAGCAATGAGTCAATAATATTATTTTATGCAACACTATGAAGAGGCTCTGTCTGTGTTGATCGTGAGTTACTCACCTCAGCATGCAGATGCTTGAAACTGAAAGTGAAACTGACAGTTTGACCAACTTTCTGGTTAATTTCTGGTTAATAGTATGGAAATGACATTCTGATTCAACCAACTTAACTTAAAGATGGAAGAAAAAAAGGACAACTTCATGGTCAGAGTAACACACCCCGTTCTGAAGTAGCACAATGCGTTTGATTCAGAGAGTGAGGGTATCAAAAGCGACACACATAAAGGGGTGACCGTTATAATGACGGTAGGAGTTTGTCCAATTGGTGGGTTGCCAGTTTGAAATCCTGATCTGTTTGTATCAGTTTTTGAGTCCTTGGGCAAGACACTTCACCCGCCTTGCCTACTGGTGTTGATTAGAGCAGTGGTTCCCAAAGATTTTCTTCTGGATTAGAGGGTCCAGAGGCACTGATGCTTCTTGCTTCTGCCAGAATGACTCAACATACAGTAAAGCACTTTGGAGTCCTCTGGACTAGAAAAAACTCTCCTCAAGCACAGACCATTTACACAAAGTCCTCATCTGACCTAAGCACCCAGTTCACATCCCAGGAAAGTTTAGTAAACTCCATAAGTTTAAATTTGTCATGACATCTGTTCCAAACAACTGTTTAGCATATAGCCAGCGTCTAACTATAGTTGTTATTGAGACACTGTGTCCCCAAGACGCTATTCTTTGCTCCAGTTCTCTACCTGTGACTTTTGAAGATTTGACTGTCTCCCTTGCCATCATATTTACTGTGTTTGGTGGCAAGATAAACATAGCTAAAAGTTATAAGTATCTGTATCAAGTCATATTTACAGAAAAAGAGAAAGTCATTGCTTACTAATTAGAGGTTTTTAGAAACTTCTGAAAAAATAGTTAAGTTTATTTTCAAGGAATTATTAGGACTTCTTACCAAATTTGTCTGTGTTGGAACTTTGGTTTGTGCAATTAGGAAGAATTGACCAACTTTGTGTTCTTTTACCATTAAAAACCCTCCATAAAAGTGAAATAACTTTGAAACATTCTTCAGTGTACTATGTAACATCTTGAACAAAGTTAAAATGAATCAGTGTAATATCAAATGTCTCGGTGGACATGCGCACCCCATGCTGCAACCGCTTCTCCCGGTGTTTGTCATTATCGCCGTCTCTCTCCGTGGCAACAAGATCAATTTAATTTCAAATGTACCACATCAAATGGATTTAAGCTATGGCAGATTATCAAATCCTGTTTCGCGAAGCTCGACAAATTTGAGACGCGGGAAAGCATCTTCAATCAAATGAGCATAAACAAAGACGTTTTTTGTTTTTTTTCCGGGGCAATCTCGCCACCGCAGATGGTCCGTGCACACACGCAAGATTGAGTTTTTTTAAAACAAATTCATCATTTTCCTACTCACCTTGGCAGTAATTGATTACTTGGAATAAAGACATTTTAGCCTAAGCTCTCTTGGTTAGCGGGATATTTAGCTTTGGGACAAATTATCCCTTTAATGGCAGGCCTGTCTCCCTCCCAGAGGGCAAATCAGGAAGTGAGTTAGATGTGAAATGAGCGCATTCATGCTTCGGTGCCCTATCAGAGCACAGCCCGCCGCTTCTAAAGGGATCCTTGAGCAGATCATTTAGAGGCATTGATCCACCGGGGAGCTCCTCTCGGCTCTCTCTGCTCCCAATCAAGTCTGATTAACTACTAAAGGGGAAAGGCACGGAGAGAAACAGCAAGTGTGATGCACAGAATGAGAATAAAAGCACTTCAAGGAAAGAACAGACGGGAAAAAGACAAAAGAAGCAGGCAGAGGAGAAATGGAAATATGCCTGGAATGAGGACAAAAGAGGAAAAAGAAGAAGAAAAAGACCGAGAGGGGAGGGAGCGGACTCGGAAACATGGAGTAATGAGATTGCATTAAAGGTGGAGGCCAGATGGAGGAAGAGCAGATAGAGGAGGAGTTTTTCTTTTCTTTCTGTTTCGTTTTAATTCCAACAACTGTGGTTTTCCATCTGAGGAAAATGTTCTTCGCCTATCGATCGTCCAATGATACCTTTAGGGATGACAACCATTTTGCATTAGCCGTTTTGAATTTACAAGCAGGAAGTGTGTGTGTTGCTACCACGGCTGGGTAAATGGTGGCTTGGTAAAGTGGGTCTCAATAAGCGAGGATGCTAGGTTTGAAAAGGGGGCTAATGTGCCAGGATACATTAGGTCGCATTAAGCCACTAAGCGCTCTGGCCTGCTGCTTTGACACCGTCTGCATTCCTAATCCACGAAGGCGAGGGGAAACTGGATGTGGGGGTGTGTGCGTGTGTGTGTGCCCAATGCTGGGGAGTCACTGCACTCCGAGATCTTAAACAGCACATGTTGATGCGAGGGCAGGTTTGTGTGTCCCGCAGCCTCCATCTTGTCTTCTCAGGCTGTGTGTCATTCAGAATTAAACACACACAGTGCACCAGCCAAAAAAGACATGGGAAAGCACTCACACTTCCTTCATGGCTACTTCTCAAACAACTATCCTCTGGGTGTGTGGGGGTGTGTGGGGGGTGTGTGGGGGTGTGTGTGTGTGTGTTAGCCGTGTAGGAATTGGTGAGCAGGAGCTCCTTTCGATGAGCAAAAGTGTGTGTTTTGGACCTGTGAAAATTCAAACAAATTAGTCAGGGCTAATAAAATGCAGAAAATCCAATGAACCAGACTGTACAAATAATTGACCAGT
>CAEGAG010311980.1:0-21997 GCA_903067065.1 Brachyrhaphis terrabensis
CTGCATATGGTATAACAGCAGCACTACGGCTCAAAGGAAAGCTCTACAAAGGGTTGTGAATACAGCCCAAAAAATCACTGGCTGCCCTCTCCCCTCACTGAAAGATTTGAACAGCGACCGCTGTCTAAAAAAAAGCACAACACATCAGAAAGGACACTTCCCACCCTGGACATTCTCTGTTTAATCTGTTGCCTTCAGGCATCCGATACAGAGCAATCAGAACAAGAACCAACCGTCTTAGAGACAGTTTTTACCCGACAGCAATGAAAAAAAAGCTAAATGCAATCAAAAATAACCATTAATCATCATGGATGATGTGTATCAGCTGTTTGTTTGTTTCTTGCATTGTGTGTGAATTGTGAGACAGTGTGCACTGACTGATGGCACCCTTGAATTTCGTTGTTCTTGTGACAACGACAATAAAGATTTATCTCTTATTTCTTATGCCTTCATCTTAGCAAAAAAAGGTAGCGTTGATGTTTTGGAAAAAAAGCAGAGGTTCCATCTGTTAAGTTGTGGCTGGAGGAACTGGTAAGGCTCTCTCACCTGGAAAGAATACGGTTCTCATTAGCAAATAAATTAAAGCGATTCAATAAAACTTGGCAACCCCTTCAGCAAAATATTAATAACCATTTGAAGAGGGTTTAATTTGAGTCTTGGTGTGATAAGATCTAAGTCCTAAGGAAAGGGAGGTGAGTGGGTTATGGGAATGTTCCTGTTTATTTATGTCACTTCTGTTTTGTTTTTGTCTTTCTTATGTTTTATGTTCACATAAGAAAAAAAAGGACAAATTTGTATTGTTGACATTTCAATCTCCATGTCTGATCCCTCAATAAAACTGTCTGACAACAGAATAGGGCGAACTCTGGCTATGATTTTAGGTGATAAAATCCTGTTTTCACTATTTGTTTAACATGCTGAATAAAAGTGAGCTCACAGTCCAGAAGAACGCCCAGGATTCTGACTTGGTTTGAAGGTTTTAAAGATGCAGTTTGTAATTTTTTTATTAGAATTTCCTTCTGGTCCAATGTTTAAGGATTTGTTTTTTTTCTGTCTATTGAGTCTCCAGTTGTCCTTGATTGTTCCCAGCTGTGTGTCGTTTCCCTGATGTCTTGCCATCTAGCCTCGTCTAGAGTTTGTCTTGTCTGCTATCAAGTCAAATGTCTCTTGAGCTACCAGTTGCTACCAGTTTTTGAGCCTTCTGCTCATTTCTCTGCTGCCTGGACTTTGGACTGTTGTTTCTCTGACATCTTCATTAAAATCTTCACTTCTTCATTTCACCTGGGTCCACAGCGTCTTCCTCACCACCTCTACTACTGCAAATCATGACAAATGGTCTAATTATTAAAACTTATGTTTTGTCCTGGTTGAGCTGGAGAACGTTCTGTGCCATCCAGGTCTTTATGTCTGAAATACAATTCAAAGTGCAGTGATGGGTTGGGGGTCATCACGAGTTAATGAGTGTATAGCTGAGTGTCATCAGCATAACTGTGGAAGCTGAACCTCTGAAGAACAGGACCAGAAAGCCCAACAAGACGCTGTAATCTACTTAACAGAATTTGGTGATCCACTGCGTTAAAGGCGGCATTCAAATCCAATAAGGACTGAGAATCTGTGTGAATCCAGATTGCACCCAAATCATTTACAGTTTTAAAAGGGCTGACTCTGTACTGAGGTTCGTCCTGAAACCACAGTGATACTTTTCTAAAATACCAGTGTCTTTTAAAAAAGGATTTAATTGAATGAAATTTTGCTTAAAAATGGTAAGTTGGATACTGTAATTATTAAAATCACCAGATTACTCTTCTTCAGAAGGGGCCATTTTAAAGGGAGTGGAGAGAGCAATATTTAAAATCTCAAACTCAAAACTGACTTGATCTTCCTCTGAAATGATTTGCAAACTTCACAAAGAGAGTCGGCCTGTGAATGAGCAGTAAAGTTATTGTTAACCAGATTATCAATGGTGGAAAACAAAACCCTGACATTTCTTTTAAGTTTCTTTATATCTTCATTTTTAGGGCATAGTTGTTTATTAAAAACATTTTGTGAAACTAATGGAGCTCCATGGTCCAGCTTGGATTTCAGTTTGTTCAAAAATTGGCTGACCATTGTGTCACAGAAAGCAGCTAAAATAACAGGGGGATTATGGGTAATACCCTCAATGAAATGATCAATCATCTCAGAGGTGAAGTGGCGCCTCAAATCAGAGACATTAAAAAACACAGCGACGGTCAGGCACGGCCAGGTCACCAACAGAGGTCACAGACCAAAGGTCATGACCAGGTCAAGGGTGTGCCGGCTGTGAGTGGGCCGGCTGACATGCTGAATAAAATCCATACAGTTTAACTTTTCTAGGAACCGTTTAGAGTCAGACGGATTATCACTCCACTCCCTGCCAGAAGCAAGGACTTCCTGTGCAGACAGGAAGCAGTTCCACTGCAGTGAACACCTCAGCTACTCACCTGGCTCCAGGTGTGAGCAGAGGCAGGTGGAGGCGGGGCTTGAGGGGGCGGCCGGCTGCAGGTGGAGGTAGCCAGGTGAGCAGCGGCAGGAGGGGAGGAGTAGGAGCGCCGCCTGCTGGCCTCCGGGCGCCGTGGCTCCGTCAGGTACGTCTCTAGGTGGAACCCACCCACCTGGCGGTGGGAGGAGGGGGCTGGAGGAGAGGGGGACAACAACAAACCAACATGATGAAATGGCGCCCCCTGCAGGATGCTCTGAAGATTTGCTGGATCCAATTTCACTGAACAGATTCCTTCAAGAGACAGAAATGTGCCCAGTTTTTCCTTCCACTAAACGTCCCAGTAATATGGCCTCAACCTTTCTTCTTCTTAGACGTCAACGCCAAAGTCAGACAGAACATTCTGGGCTGAAATCCTTTGCCCAGGTCAGCTTAGAGGTTCTGGGAAACGAGCCGAGCCGTCAGAAAAACCAGAACCAAACCTGGACCTCAGGTCTACCAAACATTATTAAACCCGTTCCGGTCCGGGTCCAGCTGGTCCGGGTTCTGTAGCCAGCTGCTTTGTCTTTACTGTAGTGATGCTCTGCTCTCTCTAAGGACCCTTTAAGCAGCTGTTGCCATGGTTACTGAGACACAGGCAGCAAAGGTCAAAAGGCCCCATAATGCCTCCATCAGGACTGCTGGAGCTTATCAACACACACACACACACACGCACCCACACACATGGCCACCCCCACAGGAACCTGAAAACACTCACACCAGAACTTCATTACCCATAATCCTTAGCTGCAGTCACAGAGGAAAATTCGGACTGTGTTTAACTGGACATTCGTCCTGGGAGCACTGTTTCCACAAGCCATGCGGCCCGGTTTGACCCGATTCGGCAATGAATAGCTGCTCTATTCTCTTCATGTCATCATCTGGAAACAGAACCAGAACCAGGTTACCAATACTTCAAATATCTGTTATTGCACCTTGACCATGGCCAACTAGCCAGCTAGCTAACCAGTTAACTAGATTAGCCAACTAGCAGTTTGTCCATCTGCCTTGAGGAGCTCCCTGACCTTTAACCCTATCTGAATCTATCAGAATCCAACCCGGCTCTGTCCTTTTGGAGGCCTGTTGGACAGGTGTCATGAGGTGGTTGCTATGGTAACAACCACATTTATCTTACTGTAGAGCAGTGGACCGGTTGGCTCAGACATCCCTCTGGACACGTCCCCATGTCCCCTGCGGTTCCGTCCAATCAGCTTGTGGGTCGCCACGGGTTGCTGGTTCCACTCCCTGGAGGCCCTGAAGATCCCACTGAGGCTCAGCCTGAAACAAACGGGTCCGATTGGACCAGAACCGAACCAAAACCTGCTGAATATTCTGAACACTAGGAGAACCTGAGATCCTCAGGTCGGTTCTGACTCAACTATCTGGACCCAGGGGGTTCTGTTTCTAGTGGGCTACCTGCGAGGAGCCTTGGGCGGGGAGTCCTGCGGTCCACTCGGGTCGGGGAAGACGGTTCTGGAAGGAGTCGGACTCATCTTGAAGCTGGAGGTTCTGTTCAGATCGGATCGTGGACCGCAGGTCCGGTTCAAGGGAACCTGCTGGAAGAACCTCCTGGTGGGGCTGACTGAGCGGCTCAGAGGCTCCCCCTGCTGGACGGGAAAACACGACAGTCTGAAGTCTGAAAGCAACAGGGCCCTGAACGCATCATGTCCTGAACGCATCACGTAGCTGAACGCAGCAGGCCCTGAACACATCATTGTCCCTGACCAGACCACATGTCTGGTCATCCCGACCACATGACCAGAATCATGTGATCTGGAGCGTAAACTTAGTTTAGCTGCAGGTTCTTCTGGGCCACCTGCTCAGGCTCGGTTCTACAGACCGGTTCGGTCCAGTATCAGGGCCCTGAAAGCATCATCTATCTGCAGCTGCTCTCTGCTAAAACTGCAGTTAAACTAAGTTTACGCTCCAGGTCACATGATTCTGGTTCTGGTTCTGGTTCTGGTCTAGGTCTGGGTCTCCTCTCAGCTTCCTGTGAAGTGCAGTTGTCTTGGTTACCTTCCTGCGCCGGTCCCGGTCCGGTCCAGTTGGGTCCAGGGACGACATGCTGAAGGTCCTGCAAAGACAGACGGACACCGGTCACATGACCTGCCGGTTACCATGACGACGTTCTGACGGTCCAGCAGCGGTTCTGCAGGAGGTCCCGATTAACATCTGCTGACTCGGGTTCCCACGGATCAGCACCACCGGGTCAGCAAGCTGAGTCAGAACCGCCCGCAGAGCTGCCATGCTGGCCCTCTGGTCGCCATGGCAACCTGGCTGCTCAGCCGCCTGGTTTTGATCGGGGACGGTTCTGCTGCTGACTGGAACCGGACCCGGCTGACCTACGGATCAGAATCACAGTGTCCTCCTGCCGGTTCTGGTACCACCTCTACTGGACCCGGCCTAACCAGTTCCTGTTCTGAGCCAGAACCGCTCCCGGCCTCAAACAAACCTGCTAGAACCGATTGGTTCCGGTTGGGTCCAGTTGGGTTCTGCTGGGTCCAGTTGGCTTCGGTTGGGTCCAGGTGTGTCCTGTCTCAGAGCTCGTCTCAGACCCAACTGAATCAGAACCAAGCCTTAAGTGTTCCTCTGACTCACCTGGAGCTCCGCCCCCTCACAGGTGAACTGTCAGCCAATCGAGCTGCAGCGGTTCTGGTTCTGGACGGGTTCTGCCCACCACCCTGATGCTCACCTGAGAACCTGCTGACTCCAGGTACTGCTGCTGGCTCCGCCCACCTCCTCCCTGGGAACAGTGTTTCCGTGGCAACCTGTCTGAGAACTGGACCGGTTCTGCCAGTGTGTCCGGTCGTAAAAGAAACCAGTTATGATCCAGTTCTGATCCGCAGAGTTTCACAGTTGAAAGCAGGTTCTGGTGTCATTCTAGAACCAGGATCAGCATCAGAATCAGCAGGTCCCCTGGAATCCATAGGTTCAGACCGGGCCGGTTCTGGAGCCCAAGAATGAAGCAGTTCTCAGGAGCCAGAACCGGATCAGAACCAGAACCGGTCCAAACACAGCAACTGGTGAACGGCTGAAACCCAGAGCAGAACACAACTCGGCCTGGAGTTCTGTAGATCCACGAGCAGGTTCTGATCCGATTAGAACTCATCAGAACCGTGAATCCGTTCAATCCTGCCGAACCTCCACATGGTTTGTATTTAACAGGAAGTCCCTGAGGGCAACTTCCTGTTGTCCTGCAGCGTTCTGAGGCAACGGCAACGATCAGTCGCACGAACAACAGTTCTTCAAGAAAGTTCAGTCCAGTCCAGTTCAGTTCATTCCAGTTCTGTCCAGTTCAGTCCAGTTCTGTCCAGTCCAGTCCAGTTCAGTTCAGTTCAGTCCAGTTCTGTCCAGTTCAGTCCAGTCCAGTCCAGTCCAGTTCTGTCCAGTCCAGTCCAGTTCTGTCCAGTCCAGTCCAGTTCAGTTCAGTCCAGTTCAGTCCAGTTCTGTCCAGTCCAGTTCAGTCCAGTCCAGTTCAGTCCAGTTCTGTCCAGTCCAGTCCAGTTCAGTTCAGTTCAGTCCAGTTCTGTCCAGTTCAGTTCATTCCAGTTCTGTCCAGTTCAGTCCAGTTCTGTCCAGTCCAGTCCAGTTCAGTTCAGTCCAGTTCTGTCCAGTCCAGTCCAGTTCAGTTCAGTTCAGTCCAGTTCTGTCCAGTTCAGTCCAGTTCTGTCCAGTCCAGTCCAGTTCTGTCCAGTCCAGTCCAGTTCAGTTCAGTCCAGTTCAGTCCAGTTCTGTCCAGTCCAGTTCAGTCCAGTCCAGTTCTGTCCAGTCCAGTCCAGTCCAGTTCTGTCCAGTTCAGTCCAGTTCTGTCCAGTCCAGTTCAGTCCAGTCCAGTTCTGTCCAGTCCAGTCCAGTTCAGTCCAGTCCAGTCCAGTTCAGTCCAGTCCAGTTCAGTCCAGTCCAGTCCAGTTCAGTCCAGTCCAGTCCAGTCCAGTTCAGTCCAGTTCAGTCCAGTCCAGTTCAGTCCAGTTCAGTCCAGCTCTGTCCAGTCCAGTTCAGTCCAGTTCAGTCCAGTCCAGTCCAGTCTAGTCCAGTCCAGCTGCTCCTCCTGGTTAAATATGGCCGTCCCTCTGTATTTTCTTTTATTAAAAATTTTGAACAATTGTACAGAATCACTCGGCAGGAACGTACAAGAAGAACTCACATCTTACAGGCTTAAGGCACACAGAATTATAAGATAATAAAAAGAAGTAAAATAAAAATAATCAGTTGTTCTCCATCAGTTTTAAGGCTCTAAAGGTTTTAAAGATTTTTTATTTAAATATTTACAGGATCAGCCGGTTGTTCTGGTCCAAATATCACATCCTCTGTTTTTAAGAGGAAGAGTTTAGTTGAGATCGAGACCTGAAAGTTTCCCCAAAATGTTCCAGTTGGTCTGTTGCTTCAAAAGGTCCAGCTGTTGGGGTCAAAGTTGAATCTTTGTGGTAAAAGTTTGCTGGATGGAAAAACGTTATTGAGGATTTTAAAATGAACTTGTTTAGCTTTAGGACCCAGAGAATATTTAAAGTCAGCGGTTATAGACCTCTGAATCAGGAAACAAATTTAAAATTGAGATTTAATTTGGTCAGACAGGAAATATAAAGTTAGTTAAATATAAATAGATATAATATAAATATATAATATACAGTGAACCCTCGTTTTTCGCGGGGGTTGCGTTCCAAAAAGAACGCGTAGAGCAATAGGTTCCTGCCATTGCTTTGCATGGCAGGCCCCAAGAAATGCTCAACTGAGTCGGAGGCCTTGTAAAAGTTAAGGAGTATTAATCCCTGATCATCAATATAATCAGTATCACCTAATAAATCCAGAACCAGTCTAATGCTATTATGAATAAATCTTCCTCTTAGAAAATCGGACTGTGTCTCACTGATTACTCTGATAATCCACTTTTGAGTGTTGGTGCAATAGAGACTGAGAATATCTTAAAGTCCGTATTCAGTAAAGTAATCCTCCTTAAATAGTTTTTGTCTTTTTGGGATCAGTGTTGTCTCTCCTTGTTTCATGGTTATTATCAGTTCTTTTCTTTAAGAGCTTCAAACAAAACTAACATCCCCCGGGACGTGCTGTGGTGGCGCAGGGGTTAGCACGCCCCACGTTTGGAGGCCTTAGTCCTGGACGCGGACGTCGTGGGTTCGACTCCCGGGCCTGGCGACCTTTGCCGCATGTCCTTCCCCCCTCTCCTCGCCCTCTTTCCTGTCAGTCTACTGTCAAAAAATGAGAGCCACTAGCGCCGCTAAAAACTCTTTGGAGAAAAAAATTGAAAAAAAAAACTAACATCCCCCCAAAAGTTTTTATAAAAACTAACAGTAAGGCCATCTGAGCAGGGAGATTCATTCCAGGCCATTTTCTTAACCGCTGCATCAAGTCCATCAGTTTTAAGCTCCTCGTCACAAAGTTCTTAGTAAGTTTTGGTGATTTGTGGGATCAAATGTGCAATAGAACTAAATAAGGATTTAAAGACCTTTTCTGAAAAATGGGTTGTGTATAATTTGGAATAGAAGAGATGAACTTCATTCTTATTGCTTGGGGATCCTCACACTCCTCACCATCTATTAAAACTCAAGATGTGATTTTTCTGCTGATGACTTTTTTCCAAATTACAAAGATAAGAGGAATTTTTTTTCACTGACTTTGCCCGGATCGAATGTGGGCTCTGTCCAGGTGCAACTGATCCACTACTGCAACTCAGAAAGTTGAATATTATCCTGAGGTGTTAAATTATTTGTGCTACAACAAACATGAAATTCTTTAAATTACTTTCATACTCTTTTTTTTGTTGTTTATTCAGTATTTTACTAAATTTAATGCTAATTTCTCTAAATCTGAATTTAATAAATTATTACTTATTAATGTAACCTACGACTGAATCATCCTCTTTTGTGTCATTTATCAGTTCTTTTACTTTGATGCAATAATCATTAAATTTCCAAAATCCTTCTTGGTGTGTTTGTCTTCTAGAAGGTTCTAAGGTTCAATCTGTGAAGCGGTGCTCTGACAACAGTGACTGATAATATCATCACTGACCAACCAGCAGTCCAGCCTGGATTTACTTGTTCCATTTGGTTCATACCAGGAGAAATATTTGATGGCTGGATTTAATTCACATAAATTATTACTAGCTATAAAATGGTTAATGATTTTATTATATTGGGCTCTCTCCATTCTAGCAGGCCGTCTATCCAGCCACTCATTTGGGATTAGTTTCCAATCTTCTCCCATTACTAATAATTCTGTAGAGTATCGACTTTTTAAATCAGCAATGACATCATCAGGTTCTGGTTATCGTACTCGTATCAATATAACAAAAACATCTTCAGTTTTTACTACGACTGTCAACCAGCGACCTTATGTGTCAGGACGTGTCCAGGGACATTGTTAAAGCCAATCGCCACGCCTCCATGGCTGAACAGGATCTTGTCGCCTCATTGGTTGGACCAGAATGATAAGTAAAAATAAACTATTTGATTTCTGCCCCTTGAAAAATAAAAATAAAGCTTTTCTTTTCGCCACATCTTTTAAGCCCCTAACATTTAATTAACCAGATGTGTAAGTATCAGCAGATCACAATCCCCCAAAATTAAGGAAATTGACACCCAGAAATCAATTGGTCAATAAATCAGATGGCCAATAAATGTGTATATAATGTAAACAGCACTGCCAGAGATGCAATAAGTTTATAGTAGGTGTGTGAATGACCTAATGATCAGACTGCTGATTGCAGCCAGTCCACGTTGTTAGCAGAACTAGAGGGCCCCAAAACCACATTTGGCTCAGGGCCCCATGGAGGATTGGACCGGCCCTGCTGGCGCCTCTGTGTTGTCTTGTTTGTTTGGTTTTCTTACCGGTCGGTTGTTTCCCCGGAGTTGAGGGAGCCGAATCATCATCACGGTAGCGTCGATGTTTGAGATTCAGCGGCTCGTCGGTCTCTGTAGCTGCTGTTGCTTTAAGAGTTCAGGTGTTCGGGATTTTGTATTCTTCGTAAGCTTCTGGGAATCCTTCATAAACTTTCGGGTGGAATAACTCAGTCGGAAAGTTGGTCTTACGCGGAGCTCTCGGAGACGCAGCTTGTCAGTCCGCCATCTTGGTTCCTCACCTGCATGGCGCTTACGCTCAGTCAGGTAACGTGAGTCGTCTCTGACATTTCCTTCTCCAGTGGACCCGAACCACTTCTAGAACTTATCAGAACCACCGGACTCATCCAGGAAGCCGAACCGACCCACACTCTTCTTGTTCTGGCTGGAGCTGCGCTTGATGCCGTGTCTCTGTCTGACTGTTAGCTTGCTGTTAGCCACCGGGGATTTGAAGGGTTTTTACCCCATTTATATAACAAGCTGCTCATGTAAATATTTATTTATTACACTTTAACAGTGTCTTGTTAAATTGTTGTGCAAATAAATGTTTTGTTAAAATAAAAAAATCTTTTTTATAATGGTTAGTGATGTGTCGGTCGCGAACGATCCGGCTCTAAGAGCCGGCTCTTTGAAGTGAACGATTGGAACCGGCTCCACAATGGGAGCCGTTTTAGGATACTATTTGGGAGCCGGGTTTTTTTCTACAGTATCAGGGTGACCAAACGTAACAGTGTATCCCCCCCCCCCGCCAACAAAACATAACAGTGTCAACATCCCACCCCCCCGCCAACAAAAAATATATGGGGAGCCGTTTGGGAGCCGAAACACAGTAAGAAGAGCCATTAGAGCCGCATCTCGAAAAGGAGCCGAAAATCCCATCACTAATGTGCCGCGAGCCGCCGCTCATGTTGCGTTCACGTCAACATGAAATATAACGCCTCACTCTACAAGTTGACCGACTGACTGGGGCTTTTATCAGACACGAAGGGGGAAATGGATGATATTTCACATGTTTGCGTCCAAGCGAGAACCAAGTCGGGATTTTTTTTTATAATGTGGAAGAATGTAATTTGTGAGATTTCGCTATTGAACTTGAATGCAGCAGCTCCAGGTGGCGCGCGGGACAAAGCCCAAGCTGGTAGCGCGGCGGGGATGAACAGGTTTATTCCAGTCTAGAGGTGGTTTCACACAGCTTCCCTTTCAGCCTGCTGCCTCTGTCTGGGTTCTGTTTAATATGAATCTCATATCACACATTTATTAAAGGAACATTTGAATGCAGCTATAGAAAGCCAAAACATTTGATTTAGATTGCTTTAGTACATCAACTTCAGCACAGCAGAAAGAAGTCGGATATATCTAAAATGACTTGGATTTCATTGCTGTAATCAGTGCTTTTGTAAATATTAAGAACTTAATTCAGTCTATTGAATAAATCTAAGTTTATCAATATTCCTTGCTGATGCTTTTAGAGAATACTTCCTCTCTGGTTACTAGTTTAAAGCAAAGCCAGACATCATCTTCTAAAATATTAATGATGTTCTTACATAAGCTGAGTTTGTCCTAAAAGATGAGTGCAACGATTGTGTAAGTGCCCAACCTTTAAAGAAATACATACAAGCACTCTCTCAAGTTTCTTTATGAGCAACTTTAACTTTGCAAATTTTAATGCTGATGATGAATATTTGTTAGCTGGTATAACACATGTCTGATGCAGTTGACTTACCTTTTTTGTCAGGTCACTCAGTGCCGCTGCATGTCCAGAAGTTCACCAGCCTGATATACTGGTCTGAAAGAAGCAGGGGTGTGTCTAAGATAAGGCTGGACCAGGTCCTGCCCCAAATCATGATAGGGCACCGCAGCATGTCTTTATTAACGTGAAAAAATCATTAAGATGTTGCAGGTGGCACATAATGCTCACCAACAAAATAATGCATTTTAAAACCAAAACCATGGAGCTTTGTGTAGGTTTGTGACAAAAGCAAGTGATGTCTACCTAAAACTTGTCTCATGTTGTCTGAAGTGTTCCATAAAATATTCAAGGGCTGATGGATGGATCGACAGACAGACAGACAGATCAATGTCTGTGTTCTGTGTAGCCAACAATGCCACTATAGTTTACACACGTTCGAAGTCCAGGAGGCTACAGTGTCTGATTAAAAGACTTATGTAATCCAGCACTGACTGGCTCCTGAAAGATGCAAAAACATCTTAACATGACAGTTAATCTCCTCTTCAAACCTGCTTTTTTTCAAAGTTAACATTTGCACGATTTTAGCCTCACTTCTTCACCGGAGATATTCCCAACTCCCCAAAGATTTTTGATTTCATTCTGTGCTGAATGTTTGATGTTTCTTCTGTCAAGCTGTGTGTGAAAATCCAGCACGGATTGTACTGCATCAAAATTCACCCCAGAGGCATACCTCCATATGCAGCAGAAAGTCAGGTTTCTTCTCACTCATCCTCTCCTCCAAAGATCTTCGTTTCTCAGACTCTAAAAATGTTGGAGGTTTTAGAATAGAAATGTGTGTATTGTCCCACAAAGAGGAAATTCAGGTGTAACAGCAGCAACAGATTATCAGGGTTAACACAAAACGTTCCTTAAATGTTGCTAAACAATATATAAGGAAATAAGATTAGAAATAATAATAAAATGTACAAGACTATAACAGAAAATATTGTGCAGTTATTAGAAATGGATGTATAGGACTCATGAGCCAAGAGATTTGCAAATGGGTTGGATCACTTTTTCAAAACTCTACATAGTGTGCATGTGCATTAAACAATGAAAAAGACAATGACAAGATTACAATGCAGTATATCGGTGCAGAAGAACAGATATTATTTAAAAAATGAGCAAAAAACAGAGCTATTGTTTGCCTTCTATCCTAGCATTCTGTCTGTCCAGTTGGATGGATTCAGCCAACAACGATGGCTTCCTCAACCACAAATTTGTGTGAAGTTGAGCAACTTCATCACCAGCTTTGACTTTGTAGGCTGTGGTTTAATAGTTGCTCAAGCATTGCAGGATGTGTCAGGACCTGGTAGCTTTCAGTTGAAAACAGCAACATGTCAGGCATAAAAGCAGCGGACTTTAGAGCTGCTGGAGCACTGATGGTGGATAAGAGGATTCAGCAGGTAGAAACAGCTTACCAATCAAAGTGCCAAGTCTGGCCTGACTGGGAACGTTCTGCGTAGAACAAGAATATCCTATAAAACGCCCGGAGGGGAAATGTCTGTAATTAGACGAGACTTCAGCCACACCCTGAACTCTGGAGAACACGACGCAGACAGAAACCAGAACCAGTCTGCAACATGTTTATAGCCAGTTGGATAAATGGTAACAGGTAGTGGATACTGACTGGACTCCACTGAGGTCTTTGTGTTGTGTTCAACATGACCTGGTACCATTCTCTCCAAAAGAGTAGTAGTTGATCTTTATGTGCACATATCATGCCAGAAACTACAAATTAAAGAACCGGTGCCGCTGCAATCAAAAGTCTGCACAATCCTTTGCCCCACTGCAGATAACAGGGACTGGGCGAAGTTAATTAGTTTGAACACGTCACAAATGTCCAACCTCTGCCTGTATACTGGGGAAAACAGCTTTTTTTTTTAAGTTTATTTTTAAAAATGGGACATCTTTAAAAGTAAAAATGTGCCCGTGAAAGTATTCACCCACTTTTTGATATTCTACTGTTTTGTTTCTTTTAGAAATCAATCATGATCAACAAAAATTGCCTTTTTTAACAACAAAAAAAACTTTTAATGTCAACGTGAACAATGTAAACATCCAATCAATGTATGTTTACATTGTACAGTAAACATGCAGTTTACTGTAAAATGTATGAGGGACAGTTCTTACCAGAAGGGGTGACAGATCTGGTAAGATATTGACTGTTTTTAGGTAATCCATAAAAGCCTACTTAAAAGAAAAAATTTGGAAAAGAGACGAGGTTCTTTGGAAAAGTCACAATTATCCACAAGCTGATGAATTCAGTTTTATAAACACAAAACAGGACAACTAGTTTGCTTTGCATAGTTTCAGTCATCTATTAGTTTATTATTTAGTTTCTTGTTTTTTTTTTTTTGGTCTTGTGCAATTAGTAAAATACATTTTACTTTTACAAAAAAAAATACGAGGCACAACGAAACATACAGTACTTATCTGCCGTCTGAAGATCCTCCAGCAGGAATACACAGAAACACTGAATGCATTCGATGAGACGGAACATTATTTACAATACAAACGTGATATGTAAACTGAAATGATAAGGCAAAACTAGTTCTGCTACAATAATGCATGTCAACTGTATATTTGACAAGCAACAATAAAATCAAAGTTGTGGTTATATTTCCTACCAAGCATGCATCTCATGTTTCCAGCAAAGTCAGACGTGTTGGTCATTCAGCGTTCCAAACTCCGTCCACGTCTTTTGTTTTCAACTGGTATTCCAGAGTACTAGACACTTTCATTCTCAGATGAAATGACATCTGCGGTTTGTTTTCCTCTTTTCATGCTGGAATTATTTGCCTCCCTGAAATTCTGAGAACGGATTTCTTCTGTTCACCTCGCCGGCCGACGCCTGTCCGTCTCTCCTTGTTCTTCTCCACACTCAGCCCTGACCATCTCCAGTCCCGCTGCGGCAAGAACGGATCTACAAAAACACACACAAACACTTGTTAGTTTTGTCTGTGTGCGCACGGCTCTGAACTCTTCAGGAAACACAAATGAGCTTTGCACATCCAATACATGAATAATTGCTTAAAACATGTTCAGTGGAAACTAGAATGATGTATCCATGAGAACATTCGATGGTAGTGCAGAGAGACTAGTTCTCTAGTTATCATGACTTTGTTACTAGAAATTCAAATCCCTTTTCTTAAAAGCTTTTGGTTCTGAACTCTTCAGGAAACTAGCCAAGTTGCATAAAGGTTAGATATTTCTTACAATCAGCTGCAGTGAGAGTCTACGGCTGATAGTCAGCACTTCTGGTTGCTCACAGGAGGGAACTCGTTCTCGTCGTCCAGACACACCGGCCCCACAGCAAACTCGTGCTCAGGAATCACGTCCCCCTGTTTCGCCCCGCCGTCTTCAGAGTAACCTGCAGGTTGGAGGAGACAGAGGA
This sequence comes from Brachyrhaphis terrabensis, assembly GCA_903067065.1. NCBI lineage: Eukaryota > Metazoa > Chordata > Actinopteri > Cyprinodontiformes > Poeciliidae > Brachyrhaphis > Brachyrhaphis terrabensis. The sequence continues at coordinate 14,472 of CAEGAG010311980.1, forward strand.
ATCGTTAACGCTTTCCCTATCCCCAGAACTTAGACAACCTCACAACCATACTGTCCCGCATTCGCCGCAAAATGGCCGCTGTTTGTGTTGTGGCCATGTGTCTGGAAGCCGGTTGGCTGCTTTGACAGGAAGTAATTTCTTCCTGCAACAAGTTTAGAAATGAACAGGAATTTGTAGAACATTGGAAACAAATGAATTCCCCTCATACCTTTCACTGTTTGATGAATTACAAGAAGCTTTAGTATTTTTGATTTTATGTGACAGACCAAAAAAAGGAATGAATCATGGTGAAGGAGATGGAAAAGAACTGATGTTTCTCAAAGTTCTTTGCAAACAAGAATCTGTAAAGTGCTGCATTTATTGGTATGTCAAGCCGCCTTTCACTGCAGGGTTCTGAGAGTAGCAGCTGAAACAGCTGGAGCTATAGAGGTATAGCAACAATTCATCTTTCCTCTTCAAGCAATCAGCAGTAAAAAATATATAGATATATTTTTTAATCTGTCTTTAGAAGATGAGTGAAGGATCTCCTTAGTATTTACTATTGATTCTTTTTCTTCTGGGTTTCTTGGGAGACTGTTCCACACTCAAACAGAGGCTTCCTGCTCACATGACCTCTGATGCTACTTGTGTTACTTGCTGCCATGTGATATGATGATAACCATGGCAATGAGAGCGATACTGCATGGATAAACAACAGATTGAGCTTTTTTTTAAAAAAAACAAAAAACAAAAACCATTGTCCAGAGAATATGATCCCAAATCTCTAAGAACTTAAACAAATATGGGTGTGGGAAAGGAAGGAAGAGATCTCAGAACTTTTAGCCGATAGCGGTAAAAAATATTAGAGATTTCTGTAAAGAAGCTGATTTGTGATTCAGACTCATCATCTGCAGAATGTGTGCGATGCCTTCTGCTCAGCTTTAGAGTCTCTCCAAGAACCCCAGTCATTACAAGAAATATCAAAGAAACAGTTTCTGCACAACACTTCCAACTCCTGAGCAGTTTTCCAATTGCTGCAAATAAAGTAAATCGCTGGATTAAAGACGCACCGGTTGGACTTTTGGAGTCAATTTCTAATCTCTAGTTTTTATACGACTTTCTCTAGCCACCACCAGACGTTTAGCCTAACTTTAACTTCAGGAACAAAGGCAGACATGAGAACAGCTGACAGTGTTCGTCCAATCTTCCTAAACCGTCATTAATTATTCATATTAGGTGAGGTCATGTGTGAGAGAGCTGTTGCTGGAAGACACTTTTACTAGTTGACATCAAAGACAAAATGATTACGACGTCAAGAGATAGCCATTAGCAAGGAAGAGCGCTAAGACATGCCTCCTGGCTCTTATTGGTTGTTTTTGGTCGACGTACGTATAGATCAGGGAAGAGGTGGAGGAGATGGATCTGTTCACAGATTATCTGTCTCATAAACTGTCACAATATGGTGACAGTTTCAACAAATATGGAAAAACATCATTTTGTGAGAGTTACATACTACAAGGTTTAAAGCTGAGGTAGATAATGGTCCTTAACTAGTACAGTTGGTTACCACTAACCAGTGAGGGTTGCAGTAGCATGACCAGAAGCTGGTAAGGCAGCAGTTTCTGCATAAGATGGAGAGGAGTGTGTTTCCTGTGTGAGCTGCCCCCCCTCTGACTTCATCTCTCCACTGTGAGTTTCATCATCAACACCACCGAGCCTAAAACACACACACACAAGCGCACACACACAAAGGAGGAAACCGTCACAAGAAAGAAGTAACTGCACATTAATGTCATCTGAGTGTGATATATGTGGTTGGATGGATTTGGATCAGCCTCACCTGTGTTTGTAAGCCAACTGGCATTCGCCTCCGTCCTGTGGATCCACGTTATAGATGAAGAGCTGGCCATCGGCGGTGGCCACCAGCAGCCGCAGGAGCCTCTGGATCCTGAAACATGACCATCAGGTTCCAATTAAGACCCCACAGAAGAGGAGCAGCGGAAACTAAGTACTAATGATTGTCAATGTCTTGCAGAAAACATTGTTTCACGAACTCCAAACTGGTCTGAAATATGGCCGTTATGTAGCTTATGACACGTTAATCAGAATATCTACGCATGTCTTCAGCGCTCACAAACATGGTTGTGTTAGAGACGGAGAGGAAGAGAGAGAGTAGCTCACGTGACTAAGGTGCAAACGTTCCTCTGACCAGATGAGAGGAGGTGAACGGTAGCGAAAGCCCGGTCCTGGCTCATCATGCCAGAGACCGGAGCAGGGAGGTAGCTGCTGGCTGCAGAGAACATCTTCCCCATGTAGGCCGTCCAGGTAGCAGCCTCGTCCTCCGCACTGGAGAGAGAGAAGGACGACAGTCTGTAACATAACCATAAGTATGTTTGCTTTCTTTTGAATAAATACATTAAAGAGTAAATATATCATACTATACACATTATGTCCCAAAAAACATTTAATCGTTCAAATTATTCTAAGTTTCCACTGTTTTACAACTGATTATTTGGGCAGTAAAACAAAAAAATATATTGATTTCTGAACTCTTCCTGAGTTCAAACATTAGTATTGTTGTTTCTAAATTAATATGAACTTGTTCTCTTTGCATTATTTGTGGCCTGAAGGCACTGCTTTATTTATTTATTTTTTTTTGTTATTTGACCATTTCTTATTTTCTGCAAATAAATACTCAACTTTTGCTCATAAAATAAAAGAACAATGTTAATTTTACTCAAACATATATAGATTTATAAGCATAAAGAGTAAAATCAGAGAAACGAGTCATTTTAAGTGGTCTCTTTATTTTTTCCATATGTATATATATATATATATATATATATATATTTATTTTTTTTTGTCTTTTTCTGTCTTTTGAAAATGAAGCCTTTTCTCTCTGCTGTTTCTACATGTTCTGTTTTTCCTGCTGAATCTGTTGGTGTCCTCACATAACGTTTTTTCTGCTGTGCGATCAGCTAAGCTAAGCGTATGGCGTTCTAATGAGGTCTGAATGTGTCTGTTATTGGTGACTATTGGAATGAATTGAATTTGAACAGAAACGGCTTTTATAGCACCAGATATGAACTGCAGCTGCTTGTCTTGCATAGTGCTGTTAAATAATCTAAACTGAATGATAGGTAAGACTCACAGACAGAGACAAATGTTCCTTTCTAAATCTGGGCTACATTGTGGAAGCTAACAGTTTCCCAGTACTTTAGTCTCTGTGGAGGATCACCTTGGTCCCAGTTGTTCCAGTTTAAAGATGTGAACAGTCTCCGTGTTGCTGGAGGCACAGAGGAACTGGGCATCCGAACTGAAGGATAAGGAGCTTATGTTGACATACCTGCAGACAAAATGGATGATTAATGGAGCGCTGGGGGAGCAGTTTATTAACCTGTTATATAGATTTACTGGCTGAGCATTATGAGGTTCCCAACATCCTAAGCTGTCTGGTGTCTCAGCCCACACGTGTCATCTGATACCAGATAACTGGTCATCAGTCGTCAAGGGGCAATAAAAGCTTCATGTCAACAAAGTACCACGAGAACCCAGATGTTTGGGTTGCTGGCCTGCTGGAGAGCAAACCTCTGCTGGAGCCTGAAAGTTTGTGTTTTCCTCATCTGTAGAGAAAAGCCTCCCCACAGTATGATTCTGACACCACCGTGTTTCATGCTGGGGATGTTGTGCTCAGTGTGATGTTCATTATGTAGGCCAAAAACTTTTACCTAATGAAAATCTTTTATATTTCGAGACAAGTAGTTCATACAATTTAGAATTTTTAAAAGTGGAAGGTCGTGTATTTCCACTTAATTCTTCTTCTTCTTAGAATTAAACATGATGTCAAACTGGACATTAATTCTAGCGCAGACCCTGAGTAACTGCTGCAGGGACCAGAACATCTGTGGTCATACAAAATCACCATTGGACATTAATGAAGTCTATCTTCATCATCATCATCATCATCAATCATCAATCATCATGTTTTCTCAGCAGTTCTGTTTATCATCCTCCACTCAGTAATTTGCTCTTTTTTGCTGGTCATCATAAGGGATTCTTGTTCATTCAACAGCATAAGGAAATGATCTTAGCACTATGTGCATCTTAAATGATGTGTAACAGCGCCGACCTCTTCATGCCTCTGCGGAACTCAAATAGTCGCTCGCCTTCAGGAACAGAGAAGACTCGGATCACAGTCCCCTGCAGACAGGCAGACAGACAGACAGACAGACAGACAGACAGCCGCTAAGCTGGTCATTTTCATTTCTTTTTTTTTTAAACACAGTGTTAGCTAATGTTTCAATAAGGGTGCAGAAAAGCAGAAACATTCATCATCTCTACCATATATTTTGGCAATATGAAAACTGCACCTGCTTTACTACAATATTTGGTAGGATTCTGATATATTTCACTGGGATTTGGATTCACATTCTGGTCCTTGGGGGTATTTTGTTTAGTTTTTTTTCTTTTGTTCCAATTTTTTTAAGCTTTTGCTGTTCTGAAAATGGAGTATGTCAGATGAGGAAAGTTTTGTAATGTCAGAAGATGGTGGTAACCATGAAAGGCGATGAGGTCACAATGACAACAAGAGCTTATTGTTAAATGGGTGTAGAGGTGCGTGCCCTGCCACCGGCCGGCCCTCGCTCTGGATGAAGACAAATCTCCCCGTCTGCCTCAAAGAGCTAAATGCGGTGCTAGTGTGGGAAGTCTCACCTTCACCGAGGCGCTGGCGAGTTTAGTGGCCGAGGCGTTGAAGGCGAGCGCTGCCAGCGGACTGTCATGGGCCGGGATGGTGGCCACTGTGCTCTGAAATGAAACCAGCCGTTACGTCTCAGGAACAAGAGATCCTCATGCTTCTGAATGCACACAAACTTGATTGAAAAGGTTTTAAAAACCCTGAAAACAAAGCTGCTGTATAATGTAGCATCACAATTTTACAGCGAAATTGTTTAGAAAAATCCAGCCTTTTATTTGATTATTTTAATTAACATTTTCTCAGTCATCCCATGTCCAGAATTTTTTTTTTTTGCGGGGAGGATTTTTTGTAATTGTACGTTTCCTTTTATAATCAGTTAGAACAAACTGTTACAAATACAACAATCATACAGATAAAACAAAATGTCTGCAATAAGCCAAGCAAAACCTCCATTATCCTATTTACTTCCACTCAATAGCGATTATTGCAGGTTCTTTGTGGCTGTTCTGTATGACGTCCAGCGAACAGAGGAAGAGGTGTTGCGTGAACCTTCAGAAAACCTCTCTGTTGTACTTTCCAGGAATGGACTTGCAGGGCTTGTTTTGGTTTCCTGCTGTCTGTTATCTTACAGTAACAGGAACGCTCTGCTAGATTTACACCGGCTCCAGGAGGAGCAGCCGCGGGACAAAAGGGTTCAGGTCACAGGACAAACATCACCCAGTAAACTGTTGCAGACAAACACGTATCTAAGCACAGAGAGAACTCAAGATGAGTTGGAACAAAACATACTAACTCACTAACAGCACTAGTTGGTGCTTGATGCTAGATGTTAAGGAGAGGTTGAAATGTCTCACTAATAATCATGACAGAGTTCAAGTTTTACACCAACTCTTCACTCAAATAATTATGACTCCTGATGGCAGGAAGGCTACAAAAAAAAAAATCTGAATATTGTTCATTTCAGCTCTTTACAAAAACTGGAGATCAGAAATCAATCACAAATCTAGCTATGATTGGTGTCTCTGCTAATAAACCAGATGTTTAGTGAATCCCTGAGCACAACATTTAGTGTACATTCTACGCTGACACGGCTCTTACCAAACTGTTGGTGTCAAGTACAACAATGTCCCCAGACGTGACGCTGCCAGGATACGCCAGGTAGGAGCTGGACTGGTTGGTGGACAGAGCGCAGAGACCTGCAGGAGGTCAGGACATTTCCAAACATTGTTTGATTTCACACAGTCCTGAAAAGCTGATAGAGTTTACTCTTCAAAATGTAAATAAAAGTGCATAAAATTCTAATGAGTGGAGATTTGGAGAGTGATTTTCAGTTTGTCTTTCTTTAAGCTCCTTTCTGCCAAGTTGGGGAAGGATAAAGTCTAAAGGAGGAATTCAAATAGAAATGCTCTCCCCGTACCTGAGGGGTTGGACGGAGTGTCGAGCAGAGTCTTGAGAAGTTTCATGTCTTTAATGTTGTGGACATAAATGGACTCGTCGAGGAACACCACAAGCCTCTGTAAGACACGTTCAAGAACATCGGTGAACGTCCCCAAGGAGAGTCTCAGATATCTGCAGCCTGTTGCTCCCAGTCAGCTCATTTCCAGAAAAACCAGAGGGAGAGCGTCTCTACATTCCAGAGATTACGTTTCTGTCCACTGGGAGCCAAAGGTTCCCACTAAGAACATGAACTCTGTCCTCTTTGACCCAAAGAAGTGAGTGACAATAAAAAAGCATCATAAATATTCACATATTATTTCCCAGCTGGTAGACAGTCAGTGTGGGACACAAGAGCGACAATCACGTCTTCTGAATGACCTGCTACTCTGTCCTGTCATCAGGCTGCTGGATGTTTACCAGAGATATTCAGATGTTGCTTCTGTTTGGGAGGCTTAGCGACTGGATTTATAGTTTTTAGAATCCTCTCTAAACAATCATTAACAACTACCGAGAGCGAACGTATTTGAAGATTTTCCACAGATTCTCAGATTGGGGAATCTGCTGTGTCGTCTCCATGATGCCGTTTGTTTTCTTAAAAAACAAAACCCATCTGAGTCTAGAAACGGGACAGTTGTATCTGATGAAAAGTCCCATGGGGACCACAGCACTGCCCCATGCAGCTGTGGGGGGAGGAAACGGCTCTCGATAAGATCACGAGAAAATCTGGAGATACGGTTCATTTGTCTGCAGAGACACTGAAGCTCCTTATCTGCCTCCTGCCAGTTTGTGACGTCAGTTTTGTCCTTTAGAGATTCTTCCAACAATGTGATAAGCAGATGAACAGTCTGCACACTGCCGCTCTCAAGTAAATCATTTGCTTATATAGACACTTATTTTAATATGCTAGTATAACAAAGTAATCCAGGATTACGTAAGTCTTTGAAATGTTGACTATTTTGTATATCATGCAGAAATATTCTACTTTCCAAGAACAAGACTTTTCTTTTCCTCATTGTAGGACTTTGTGCTGTAAAGTTTTCTTTGCCAGGCCGCCTTTGACCCACTCTGGTTTGGATCTCAATCACATTTAAGATTTTTATTGCATCTCTTCTTCTTCTTGGCCTCCCTGGGTCTACCTCACCATGCTCAGTTAGTCATAAGTTCTGACTGGACCAGCAGCCCGACGTTCACGTCTAGTTCCTCTATTGCAGTGTTTTTCAACCACTGTGCCGTGGCACACTAGTGTGCCGTGGGTGATCGTCAAGTGTGCCGTGGAAATTATCCAATTTCACCTAACAAATTAATTATCTGCAAATAATATGCCGTTTTTGAGTGTCTGTGCTGTAGAAGTGACTAGCGGCGTAATCATGCAATTTCCTTATCACTAGATGGCAGTAGGTACATAGCATTGTAC
>CAEGAG010311985.1:0-14023 GCA_903067065.1 Brachyrhaphis terrabensis
GACCACTGAGTGTTCCTAGCAGTCTATATAATAAAGCTGACAGATTTTGTTTTGTTTTTTTTTGCATTATTTTTTATTTATTTATATATATATATATATATATATATATATTATTATTATTATTATCATTATTCAAATTACGTTTCTCTAATAAGATTATTTCGCCGGCATCTAACTCAGACAAAAAAAAAAAAAAAAATCACCATCGCAACCACCTCCCTACACCCTCCCCACCCCCCATATGAGATGGCTCGGAGCTGCGCCCGTCCTCGGTGATGATCGATAGACGGATGCAGGTAGCCTTCCTCCCCTACACACGCAGCATCACCACGCATCTCTTTACTCCGCTGTGCAGCTTTCCTCCCCATCAGCGCACATACGCACACGGGGCTCCTGCCTATTGATCTCCGAACATCTGGAGCAGCTCATATTTGTTTTATAAGGCAGTCGGTGGCCGCAAAAGGAGGAGTGAGACAGCAGCGGCGGCGTCGGCGGCGGCGGCAGCAGCAATAGCAGCAGCAGGACGGAGCACTTGACACCTTTCTTCACGGCATCGATATGCAGTAGCGTGATACCAGCTCTGCGGAGACGGAGAAGGCCAGTCCATGGCATCTTGATATTAAAAACGTGGGCTCTGCGCATTCCCAACCGACAGCACAGTCTTGCTTTTATTTTTTTTCTTTTCTCTTTTTTTTTTCCTCCCCTACCTCTCATTCTGCAGAATCGGAAGGATTAACTTGGCCAAGATAAAAGGCGGCAAGTGAAGAAACGCTAATAATTCCGTTCTGTCGTGGGGGATTCGTGGGATATATTCACTGGCCCCGCGATGGACTCCAGCGTGGGGAAATATGGCATGGCTCGTTTTGAATTGTTTGTGCTTTTGATGGGGCTGTGGAGATCCGGCGATACCTATTGCCCCGAATCTTGCACTTGCAGCATCTCACGGATTGTTTGTAACGACCCCGAACCGGGGATCGAGGATTTCCCTGTCCTTACGTTAGATGACATGGAAAACATCACCGAGATGTAAGTGTGTGCATATGAACGATCTTATTAACTTACGAAGCAGGTAGCTCAAACCCACGGTATAGGTGGCAGTGACACCTATACCGTGCATAGTATTAATAATGACAAGTGCTTATACCATTAAAACCCTGGCGGCTATCATAATAAAGATGTATGAAAAACGAGTGATTGATATGTATGTATGCGCGTTCATATTAGTGTGTGGAGCGCAGGAGATAGTGGTCGCGCGTGCGTGTACGTGTGCGTAAAGGCGGTGCGAGTGCGCGTCATGCTTATTTTGGATTAGTGTGTTTTCCTCCAGAGATAAAGAGCGCTGGATTGAACGCTCAGGCCAAGCAGCGGAGCCTCCAGGGTCTTCACTCTGCCTCTTTTTTAGAAAAGAAAAAAAAAATATTTTTTTTTTCTAAGGGGGGGGGGGGGGGGTTTAGAGTGGGCGTGGGGGAGATATCCTCAATATTTCAAAATGCCCACACTGTTGACATATTACACATGAGATCATATCAGTTGTGTACAGCTGGCAATAGGCTGCCGAGAGTTGTGCGCCCTTATCTGCGTCAGTGTGTAGGCCTGTGAGTGTGTCTGTTACAACGCTGCAGAAGTCCACACAGCCTACAACTGCACAGAGTAGTGGAGACTGGGTTTAGTTTTTCGGAGGCAGACGCGCTGGAGCCACCATGGATGTTATTCCACTGGCGCCTTTTGTGGGGAAACAACTTCTTCAGTCAACGATTTGTCAAATTTCTACACTTGCAAAAGCAGGCAAATCAAATTTTAAACGTAACATGTATTGCATTAGTCAGTCGTTTAAGCTACTTTATTATTTAGGCTGCATTGTAATGGATACCGTTTATTAACTTACAAACGAAATCTCTTCCGTACACTGTGGCTGAGAAACGGACAATGTTCAGGGCCGGCCAAAACTTGTACAGGCCTGTAGGCAGAACTTGACTTGGCCCTCTTCCTCTGACTCTCGCTGTAGACAACCAATATTTAATCTCTAAGATCACAAGCAGTTAGTCTTTCACCTGCAGTGTTTTTAGTTTGCATAAACAAATACATTTTTCCTGAGGGTGGAAGCTAAATTACTTATGCTTGAGCCAGCTCTGCCAATTAGGGTAATGGTGCCAACCTTGTCGGGTCAAATGTGGACCAATCCAGACCTCGGTTGACTTAACAAGATTGAGTTGTGGTTTCGACCAAAAATACTGGGTGAGGTTTCTTGTCAAATGAGTTCTGGTAAACAGTATCTAATGTTAAGGCTAAGAACAAATTGAAAAGAAAAACTTTCTCAACACAAACGATACTTGGGGTGGAACTAATTTGTATCGTTTTAGAAAACATCCGTGCTGACAAATGTCAGATTAAAATAAAATAAAGTTATAAATCTCGTAATGTGTGATAAGACTTCTGACAAACAGTTTGGGCATAAAATTCATACTCAACATGCTTCTAAAACTGTTGAGTTGAATAAGGGATTTGTACTTTTAGTTTATCTTTGCATTAAAGGTTGGAATGTTAGCAACATTTCCAAAGCAGTGTTCTCTCAAATGAGCTTATATGAGAGAGGAATGGTACTTTGAAATGATACCAACACCATGTCTAGTTCAGAAATGAACATGGGTATCATATTTTACAGGTTGACATCCTGGTGTAATTATGCTGCTCTGTTAACACTGACTGCAGTGAAATGTGAAACTAAAATCATAAAGTTGTTTATTTAAAAAAAATATATTTTAGATATTTGTATTAAGCTTTCTTCAAGTGATCTTTAATACATTTTGATAGAATAAATATCAGTGACTTGCTTAATAGTCATTTTATGTATCCCAAACAATGTTTGTTACAGATAAATGTTATTCAGAGAATAACATGGTATTCTGCCTACTTTATTTTTCAAAGTAAACATCATTAAATTATGAAACTGAGGTAAAAATGACATCCGATTTTTCACAGAAATATGACCTCAACTCATTCCAATTAAGAATGAGTTTATAGGTAAAATTAATTGATTGTTGGATTATTACTTGGTACTTATTTGGTCATTTTTGAACAATTATAGGCATCTTCAAGTATATCAAACACAGTTTTGTTGAGCCAGAATTTCTCCCCCAAAATCCCTGTCTTTGTCCATCAAAGAAATAACAGAAAAAATATTAAGAAAGCAAATGATATGTTTACGATATGAGTGTGTTTACTGACTGGTTTGATTAGAAATTATTGAAATTTCAACTTGCAATTGTAGATAAAAAGTAAATCTTAAGGGAACGGCAAATCAAGAAGTGAAAACACCGACGAAGTCACAGGAGAAAAAAAATGCAGCTGCAGAATTACTACTACTAACATGTCTATTGAAAGTAGATACATTTGGTTGACAAAATTAAAACCTATTATATAACATAAAATAATTGCCCGTCTGTATTGACTTTACAGTCGCTTCTTTGATCTAAGTGTTAATGTTGAAGAAAACTAGCGCTAGCTCGTGCTAACTACATAGTAGGTGGAAGGGTAATGTCACCTAAAGTGAAGAATCTCGCTCTCCAGAGTGAACTAAACTGAAATTGATATAAACATTATTATGCTGAATCATTTTACCATCCCATCATTTCTCATTTTTATACTATGAAAGAAGTTCATCTAAGTCAAATGAGGTCAACATTTTCAGTTTTTTCTGCTTCCTTTTGGTGACTTTTCTACACTTACTAATTGGGTCACAATATTTGGTAAAAACTATTCAACATCCATTCCAAGTTCCCAACAGCATAATCATTTGTATTAAAAAGACAAAAGAAAACCCAACATTTTATAGGGTATGTTATTTGGACATAGTTCAAAACAAACTACTGTCATTTAAACACAAATAGTTAAGCAACAAATACCCCTTTCTTTTTTAATTTTTTCCCCTCAAATCGCATACCTCTGCTTTATTTACTTAAGGATAATTTCATTTTTAAACAACTTCCTGACCTGCATGGTGGTGCATTTGGGAGCACTGTTGCATTGCAGGATGAAGCTGGGCTGTAATCCTGACCTGGGGTCTTTCTGGATGGAGTTTGCATGTTCTCCCGTACATGTGCAGATTTTTTTTTGTGGGTAGGTTAATTTGTCTCTCTAAATTTCACTTAGGTATGAAAGTGTTTGCATGCAGGGATGTTTCTCCTATGTGATGTACTGAAAATCTGCAACTTCTCACCCAATGAATGCTGAACACATAGGCACCAGCCCCAACAAAGACCCCACAAGTTAAACAGGTAGAAAAATGGATGGATGTCAGCTGCAAATCCAGAAGTCGATCATTTATAGTAATTTCTTTCTTCAAAACTTAAGTATAATATGTCAGGAGTGATGTTAAGAAAATGCCATGGATTTATTGAATTGCTATGCTGCAAAACCAAGTTCCATCCATCTATAGCCGCTCATCCTTACAGGGTTTTGGCAGAGTTGGTACTTATCTCCAGCAGTTGTAGATGGTACTCCCTGGACAGGTTGGCAGTCTATCATAGGGCAACAGACACACAGGATAAACAACCATTCACACAAGCACTCATATGCCTAAGGACAATTTTAGAGAAATCAATTAACATCCATGTTTCTTGGACTGTAGGAAAAAGCTGGAGTACCCAGAGTGAATAGAGGCATGTGTGGCGGGGAGAGAAAAAGGGCATGCAAACTATATTTAGAAAGACCCTAGACCTGAATTTGAACCCAAAACCTCCTTGTAGCAAGGAAAGTGTTACCAGCTGCTCCACTGTGCAGCCCTGAGATCAGAGTTCTTGAATTACATGTAAGAAAAATAATCATACATGTTATAAGAAAAGAAAACAGTATGCTTGAGACAAAATATCCACATTTTGAGAGCAAAATTTTGCCATTCTCTAAAATAAAGCATAAATCAAGTTTATCTGTCTCAATATTTGACGTGGCAAGTATAATATGATCATAATATGATAATTTTACATAAAAATGTGCATTGTAACAAGTCTAACATCTGGTTTCATTTCTTTCTACAGACACATTGCCAATCAAAACAGATTGATTAACATAAGTGACAGCAGTTTGAGGCACTACATAAACCTCAGAAATCTGTAAGTATCTCATCGGTTTGTGCTCGGTTAGATATTAAACTAATTTAAACTAAATAAATGTACACTTTAACTTCCAACAGAACGGTGACAAGGACAAGATTAACATATATATCCAAGGATGCATTTTATAACAACACAAGACTTCAATATGTGTAAGCAGCGTCTTACAGTAAATTTTATCGCACCTTTTCCCCCTGCTGACTTTTTACAGTTTTAGTTGCTATTTTTTTTCTTAGAAATCTCAGAGATAACAACCTCTCCATGCTGTCATGGAGAACATTTCAGAACTTCAACAGTACATTTCCGTAAGTTGACACGTGTGCGTCAAACTGTCAGTAGTCCAACATCCCCTTTTTTCTCCCTGAAATCTTTCTTGCGTTTGTTTGTTTGCTTCATTTTAAGGCTTCTTCTATCTGGAAACCCTCTGGATTGTGTTTGTGAAAACTTGTGGATCAAACTAAGACTCCAAGAAGACATAGACGGTCCAGAGCTGACATGTACTGATGAAAGGGGAGAGACAAGGGACTTTGCCACACTCACTCCTCCAGACTGTGGTAATGTAAAGCATTGCTGGTTTTCTTAGGCTGATTATATCTGCTTTGTGAAGACATAAAAGAGCAGTTTAAAACTAGAGACAATATTCACGTATATTGCCACATTTTGTATGTTACTTGCAGTGGTTCCCAAAGTAGAGTTGACCCCCAAAAATGTGACTGTAAGGGAGGGGCGTGATGTCAAAGTTGTGTGCAGTGCCTCAGGCTCTCCTGTTCCTGACATCCTGTGGACCCTTGATATGCTCTCGACCCATTATGAGGTGAGATGGTTTACCTTCAAGTCTCTTTTAAATGTTGGAATAAGCTAAGCCCAAATGACTGTAGTCTATCATACAACACAACAGACCACACATCCAAATAAAAGATTAAATGGTCTGTGAGAAGCAGCCGGAGTACTTGAGGAAAACTTGTCTTTGCAAGTTTTTGAGAGAAAGCAAAAAGTTAACTGTTGAAATAACAGCAAATAATGCACATTGGAGAGTAGTAGAAGAAAAAAGTGAGGAAAAGTCATTAGTTTGTCCTCTAGTAGCCTAAGCCTACAGCAGCATAACTACAAAAATAGCTAAAGATATCCTAATCTACACTCTAAAAAAAGAGTATCTCACTTTACAATAAAACATTGACAGCTGTGGTTGCCAGAACTTTCCAATATAAATACGGTAAGATCCATATTTATATGGAAAAATTCTATGGTGGCCAGAATTGTACGGCAAAATTCTGGCAACCAAAGCTGCCAGTATTTTACCGTAATTTAGAGTAATATTTTTTATTTTTTGCACAGTGTAGTCTAACTGTCAGTTTTATGAAAAAGTAAAGTTTTCAACCTCGTTTTAAAAGCAGACAATGACGTCTGCCTCACAGACTAAAACTGGGAGCTGGTTCCAGTGGCGGCTGATAACTAAAAGATCTACCTCCCATTCTACTTCTTGAAGTTCTAGGAATCAGCGGTAAAATCGCAATCTGACAGCAAAGTGCTCTTTTAGGAACACATGGAAATATGAAATCTCTGATGCATTACAGAGTTTGATTATTTAAGGTCTTATAAGTGAGCAGGAGAATCTTAAATTTTTTTCTGAATTTAACAGGGAGCAAATGAAGAGAAGCTAAAGTAGGAGAATTGTGATATCTCTTTTTAATTTTAATCAGAACTCTTGTTGTAGGGACATGATCTTTGCAGTGACGAATTATTGCTCTCGGTCTGGCAATCCAGTGGACGAGTTTGTGTTTAGCAGTTGCGAGGACAACTAAATAGCTGGTCTCCACTAATCCTGACCTCTGCCCAAATCAATGCCTTTGAGAAGAATTGGAGCGGAGACTGTAAACCTGGAACATCAGTCCAACATCAGAGTCTAACCTCACAGATGCTCTTGTTGGATTATGGTTCCCATACTCCTACAACTAGATGAACACATTCTCAGTTGAGTTGTAGTTGTTAGCTGTAAAGAGTGGTTTAATATGACATTAGCTATGATTTGGGATTGGGATGCGCGTGAAATCAGACAGGTGAATATTTTATCATTGCAGAGCAGAAGTGTAGCAATACACGTCTGACAAATATTACTTCTCCGCAGAAGATGGTGTTACAGCACAGAAATAAAACCAGGCTACATGAAAACTGAATCCAGTTGAACCACAAATAAGCATAGCTTCAGTCAATAAGGAGCAGCTTTTAAGTGAAGGAAGAAAAAAAAAAAAGACACTAATTTGTTAACTTTTTTCAGAATAAAGTTAGATGTAAATTGTAAATAACTGTAATTTATTTACTTTCTTTGGAGGTGGAATGACTTGCAGTTACTTTTATATTGTAATTAAATTACATACTACCATTACACATACTATGAGTGATACAAGTTGTTGTATTTTGTTTAAATAAATATCTCACCAGTGTCCGTACACAGAATCTGTAATTAATCTAATAATCTTGTCTTTTCAGATTGACCCTTTGGAAACAAAAAGCACCCTCATCTTGTCAGGCCTGTCTCCTGATGACAACGGCAGGGTGATCGTATGCAGCGCCGAGAACATAGTCGGTCAGATTGAAGCCACACTTCAGCTCAATATTCTCTGTAAGGACTTCAAATATGGCCTACATCTCTAGAGAGCCTATTTTATTTACGTTTAATTTGATCTAATTTCCTCTGTGTGATGAGCATCTAAATACTTTCTCCTAAACCGTGTTTTTCGTGTGGAAGCCGAAGGCTTCTCGGTTTGTTATCATTAGTGTCTCCTGGAAAATCTTATTGACTTGCCATGTTTCCTGTCCATAACTCTTCTTCCTGTAAAGCTGCTCATGCCTCACCATGTGCCTTCGCTTGTTTAACATCCATTTATACATTGTCCTCTGCCATGTCTTTCTGTCTTCAGAGTTGGAATGCGTACTTTTTCATTAGGTTTATGCTCCCCTCCCAGTTATTTTCCCAACCTGCACCTCCCTTCTCCTCAATTAAGGTTTTTACTTCACCTTTGCTCTTACTCTTTATCTCCTGTTGTCCCCATGACCGCTCTTCTTCCCCTCTTGCCTCCATCTTAGTTCCCCCTAGAATTGAGCAGCTGTTGGCTCCAGAACAGGCCCACCAGTGGTGCATCCCATTCACTGTGACGGGGAACCCCAAACCTAAGCTGTTGTGGTATCACAAGAAAGTGCTTCTCCAGGAGCAAGACTTCATCCGCACCATGATCCACGAGTCCACTGAGAACGAGGACCACGGCTGCCTGCAGCTCGCCAATCCCACTCACATCCACAACGGCGAATACAAGCTTGTGGCAAGGAACGAGTATGGTCGGGATGAAAAGACAGTCACCGCCCAGTTCCTTGATCCGCCAAACATTACAGGTCAGTTTGCTTCCTGTTTCCAAATAAAGTTGTTTTTAGAGCATGGCTTTAAGCGTGATAGATTCAACTACATTCAAATTGCAAAAGTGCAACTGTTTCAGTTGTACATCTTTTATTGTATGGCTACTTTAATTGTGACTAAGTTTTGTAACTAAGTGGGGTTTTATACGTAACAAACCTGACATGTTATTATTGTAACAAATTTCTTTGTTTTTCATTCTTTTATTTACAGAAAACCCAGATTATGGTAAGTAATACTTACGTTTTATGACTCGATTGCCCTGAAAAAGTATTAACCCCCTCACTTCTTTCTTGATTTTGTCACCTTCTTAAAATAATAGCCTAAATCATTTTTGGCAAAAAATAAATAAATAAAATTGCCACCTCTTTTTTGCTAAAAGGTGAATCACGCAAAAAATATTAAACATTTAAGTCTGCCGAACAAGAAAAGAAACACAAGAAAGCTGCATTAAATTTTTCGCTGTACTCTAATGCAGTTAAAAATATCTACTGATTTTCATCTTCTTTTTTTTTCCTTTCTCCTTTTCCCCTGCATCTGCATCTTCTGCTCAGAGGGTAAGTTCTTTAATTTTTCTGGAATTTATATGTAGTTTCATACAATATAATATTGCACAGATCAGTCAGAATTGCAAAATATTTCCAAATATGAATAACTCTGATTTGACAGATCACATATATACTTATCCAGATTCACCGCCTCTGGACGACAGTGTTGCAGTAAGTGATCCTAAATATTACTAGCCATGTGTGGCTTTTTACAAACCTTTTGACTTAAAGAAATATTTGCAGTTTATTTGATTGTGGTTTCAGTGACGTACATTATATTTACTTGCAAATTTGCTGTTATAGAAGTGCAAACGATTTCAAGTGAATAGGGATCAGTGATGCTTCGGGGCCTGAGGCCCTAGAGATAGTGATGCAGTGCATAGCTTCAAAAACATCAAAAAGGACATTTTTAAACCAATATATTGTCCAGTAAACTGAATTATGTGTCTTAGGTTGGCCTTCAGCTAAACAATGATCCAGTACATATTGCTTCATTAGCACAGAAATTGCTAGTGAAGCATAGAAATTGCACAGAAATGTGGCCCCCTCCTAATCTCAATGCCAAGACCTAAATTACATGTTAAGGTATAAACTCAGGTCTGTGGACTACCATAGAGATTGTGGAACTGATCAGTAATCCATGTCTCTGCAGTCTCCTATCTTTTGTCAAGACCTATAAATTGTTATTTTGCCAAAAAAGGGGAGTTATACAAACCTTAAAACTTAGCTGTACTAATAATTGTACTACAAGTGTTAAATTCACTTGTTTCTATTTTGTTAGACATTGAGTACATGTACTCAAATCAGATGTTCTATTTTTCTTCTTTTTTTCTGTGTAAAATTAGACTTCTGCAATAGATAGAAAAAAAAAGATTACCAGAGATCTCACTAATTATGACCAGCAACTTATTTTGATTTCTGCAGTTTAGTTTTGGCTTCTTACTGAGATCACATTCTCGCCTTTATTCATTTCCAGGTATATGTTGTTGTGGGAATTGCTGGTGTTGCCCTGACTGGCTGCGTCCTCATGGTCATCATTTTAAAATATGGAAGAAACTCAAACTTTGGCATTAAAGGTAAAATTGTTGTTTTTTTGGGGTTTTTTGCATAAATAAGGAGACTTAAGCTTATACCTGTAATTTTCCAGAGAAGATAAAAGAAACAAAACCTTCCTAAACTGTTGTCAGATCAGAATATTCATATAATTTTTTATTGGGGTTTTTATGTGAAATGCCAACACAATATAGAACATAGCTGTGAACTGGAAGAAAAAATATTAGTTTATATGTACAGATAAAAATCTGAACTTGATGGAACCATTTCTAGAACAAATATTTGCAGAAGTTAAAGCTGCAAGTCTTTTGGAGTATGTCTCTCCCTGTTTTGCATATTTCCAAACTTGTCGATTCTTTGTAAAACAGCTCCAGCCAAAAAGGGCCAGATTTAGAGAGGTGTGGCCCCCTGGGCTGGAGCCTGTTATAGACCCCTAACCACAAAATATTTATTTTACTCTTTTACTCTTGCAGATGCATGGTCTGTTTAAAACTTAAACAGGCCATGCATCAGATGGCTTCATGTTGTTCCAAAAAATATGTTTGATAACTTTAAATACTTAAGTATTGTTTATATTAACAAAAACAAAACAACATTAAAATATGTTGATTGCAATGAGTTTTGCATAGAGTATAATGTTTGCAAAGCATGCACTGATTAAAAAGAAAGCAACAAAATCTTTAGGACCGTCCTCTGACGTGGGGCTATGGCCACTGTAAGCCCTTCCTAAAGTTTGGCCCAGCAGCTAATTGAGTTTATACAGGATTGTACAGAGAATCATATAAAGTGATATGATTAATAATGTGTGATATCTTTACAAATTAGGCAATGTAAGAAGATATGTGGTTGGATTGGATTTATTTTAATTAGGACTAACAGAGTAAAGGGGGTTCATATAAATGCAAGCTGCCCTTTTCAGACCTCTTTATGCAAAGCAAAATAAATTGAAAAACCATGCATAATATTTTGTTTACTCACAATTATGAGCTACTTTCCTTTGTTTTCACATAAAATACAAATTTATTACACCACAATTTATGCTTGTAATGTGACCAAATGTTCTGTCACCTTTAGACTAAACAGAGTAAACAGGGCTATTTCACTTTTTAGGGTAAGCGTTGTCTACAAATGTTA
This sequence comes from Brachyrhaphis terrabensis, assembly GCA_903067065.1. NCBI lineage: Eukaryota > Metazoa > Chordata > Actinopteri > Cyprinodontiformes > Poeciliidae > Brachyrhaphis > Brachyrhaphis terrabensis. The sequence continues at coordinate 11,250 of CAEGAG010311985.1, forward strand.
TTTCAAAATGCCTACTACCATTGCTAGTTATTAAGAAGCCTTTAACATATATAAATACTGATATGGCTATTTCCTGTATAAAATCATATATTATTAACTTCCTCTGTTAGTCCAGCATTTCTCCCACAATTTTCAGAAACCTGATACTAGGGTATTATAAATACCATCAAACCTATGCACCCTTCAACATCCATCCACCCTGTTAACCACTCTTCTCCTCTTTCCATCTTCTCTTACTCCTTCTTCCTAATGACCGACCTCCTACACTTCACCTTCTTGTCTGCCCATCTCTCCTTCTCCTGTTTCCTGACCGCCACCACCTCTACCTCCTTCTTTTTCCCCTCTCCGTGGGTCCCCAGGCTCCTCCTCGGTAATCAGCAACGACGATGACTCTGCCAGCCCTCTTCATCACGTCTCCAATGGCAACAACACCCCGTCGTCCTCAGAGATGGGTCCAGATGCAGTGATCATTGGGATGACAAAGATTCCTGTCATTGAGAACCCGCAGTACTTCCGCAACTCCGGCAGCATGCTGAAAGCTGACACGTGTGAGTTACCGCCACTCTTGATGAACGCCGGGTAACCTGGGCTTTTTTTCTGATAAATCCATACAGGGATCATTGCTATGGGCGCCATATTTATCAGCAGATTCCTACTGCGCCAGTGACTTCCTTCTTCAGGAGCTGACAGGAAAGCTCATACAAGATACTCAGAAACACAAACTTTTTGTTTTATTGGAAATCAACAGATTTGAAGTGTCTTAGTTCTTTGCTGGTCCCAAGTTCTTTGAAAACTTGGGACTATTTCCTTCATTAGAGTGTATTTTATAATTAAAAACACTGTCATGTATTAAAAGTGTAAACTGTAAGAATCTGGAGTTTCTAAAACAAAGGACATGATGGATGTCGAGGGTTAGCTTGTCTAGCAACCATAGCAAAGCAGCTTTGAAGCGTCAACACTTCTTCTTGAAAAGTCTATAAGAATTTAATTAATGCAACTTATTTTTACATTTGGAATTTTCTTTTTTTTTTTAATGGTGCATAATGAACACACATATCTATGAAAAGCAAGAAAAGCATATCTCCAATTGATCAAATTCCAATATACTACAAAGTTGAAATATTTTTCTCAAAATTCCTACTAAAAAAGATCTTGTGAGTGATTTGACTTGTTCTGTATTAAAGTTGTGCAGCACATCAAGAGGCACAATATTGTACTGAAGCGGGAGCTGGGAGAAGGAGCCTTTGGGAAAGTCTTTCTTGCCGAGTGCTACAAACTGGTGCCAGACCATGAGAAGATCCATGTGGCCGTCAAGGTACTGATAAGGAAGCTCCTTCTTCAAAAACACCGGGGAACAGTTTCCATTGGATGTTCCCTCCTGTTGATCCTGCCTCTTTCTGTCTCTCAGACTCTGAAGGAGGCCACTGAAAGCGCTCGCGCAGACTTCTACAGAGAGGCGGAGCTTCTCACTAACCTGCAACACGAGCACATCGTCACCTTCTACGGAGTGTGTGTGGAGAGCGACCCGCTCATCATGGTTTTTGAGTACATGAAACACGGAGACCTGAACAAGTTCCTCAGGTGAGATCGTCTTCCAATGAAATGACAGACTCGTTTTGTAAAAGTACGGTAGTTTAATTTTGCCTATTGGGCATTAACACCTCCTTCAACTTTAGCATGGATAAAGGCTGTGCTCAATTATATTAACTATATGTTAGTTCCAAAGCACATCTCTGTTGATAAAATATCTTGACTGGAGAAGACCATTTAAGTTTTACATATTCTTGTGGCAAAAGGAAGAAACTAGTGAGTAAAACACAATAAATCACTGTTCAAAGGTGAGCGTAATAATAAATTAAGCACACATCAGTTCAAAAGCTTACAACTAGCACAATAAAATCAAGTTAATGTGCTGACATCTAAATAGTTTCCTGATTGTAACATTTGAGACTCATAAAAACATTAAAAGGTCTCAGTAACATAACAGGCGTCATATGAATTGATTTTGAACTCAACTAAAGGCATAAAGAAAGCCGTCTGCTAAGGACATTTTCAAAAGAATGAATTGTGGCTGAAAGGTCAGACTCTGAGTGGTGTGGTCACTGCACAGTTATGGTAAGAGAGTCTGTAACGACCACAAATTTCCATTTCATACATTGTCAATTGTGGGTTATGTGGGCAGTTTAATGGATGCATTCAGTAGCTTGCCTGGTTTCATATCATCGCTATAAAGTTGCTTAACCATAAACTTCTTCTCTTTTAGGAAGAGAAGAAGAAGCCACAACCTGCCACAGTCTGTCATCTGTATATATTTTTAATTGTTGAACTTAAATTTACTACTTACAGTAACCAAAAGATTTTGAATGTGCTAAAATCTCAGAGTACACAACCTCAAACGTGGCTTCAATTTTCTAATGCTGTTCTGTCTGTTGTCAGAAGTTGCAACAGGAACGCTCCTGTTTGGTTTTGTTTTGGCTTTGCTGGTGTTACAAGTTTCTTTTCAAATTGTCATAAATTAGAATCAAAACTGAGACTTTGGAGACAATAAGCACCTTAATTTCCGGACTATAAGCCGCGGCTTTTGTCACCCTCTTTCAACCCTGCGGCTTATACAATGATGCGGCTTATTTATGCATTTTTTTCCTAACGGCCGCTAGGGGCGCTCGAGCAGAAAAGGTAAGAGTGAGACAGGGGGGATATATGTGTCGAGGAAGACGCAAGTTTAATGTAACTTAACACGTCTCAGTGCTCAGGAGGAAGATTAAGAAGCTCTC
>CAEGAG010311997.1:0-11063 GCA_903067065.1 Brachyrhaphis terrabensis
GTGGTCACCAAACACTGCACATAACCAAAAACACACCACACTCACTGTGAAACACGGTGGTGACAGCAGCAAGCCCTGGAAGGCTTTTTAAGGCAGAAGATAAAATGAATTCAGCAAAAATATAGAGAAACCCCAAAGGACAATTTGTTTTCAACTGAAAGAGCTTCAGAAAACATTTATTTTCCAGCAAGACAACAATCTGGAGCATCCAGCTATAGCTACACCGAAAAAAGCAACATTTTATTGATCTTGATTGTAACATGACAAGAGTTGTTAGTTTTTTGTTGTTTTTTTTACAGCAAAGCTCAAACTGCATAATTTGTGTATTAGATAGTGTTGCTTTTGATGTCTGCTTATCACAACAGCAAATACATAGTCATGACCTTTTTAGTATCTCTTGATTATGCAATTAATTCAGCAAGTGTAACAGCAGTATATCAATTTCTGATTTGAAGTTGTTTTGGAAAAAAAATGCAACAGTCACATTTGGAATAATAAAAACATGAACCCCTATCAACTTTACATAATATATTACAGAATTGAGGCAAAAATATTAAACCATGCAAGAGTTCTGTTGTTATTAACCTAGACATGAATCACAACATATTCAAATACATTTAAACTTACAATCTGTTTTACTCGCTCATGCCTTAATTTATTGGGTTTTTATAGCTTATTAAAGTTGATTTTATGTAATCACATGTGCTGGGTCAGCATATGTGAGGTGTCCTCTAACTGATAGGTCAGAGTGGTTAAATCTCCTAATCATCCATGAGTCATGGTGCAAAAAACTACACCCCACTTATTTTGGATACATTCACTCAAGTGAAAAGAAAGGCAAATAAAACTGGTGCTACATTTTATATACAAATTTTAATGCACAAACATATACTCTAAAGTGCTCAGGGATCACTGAAGCAGGGATGTGAGAAGTATATGATCTAAACCCCAAATTATTCAAACCCAGATGTAGATTTAAAGGAAAAGCTGAGAAAACTGAGAAATTTGCTTTCTGATAGGTAGTGATGGGAAAAAATATAAAAAAAGAAAAATGACAGTCTTGGTTATCAAGCAGAGATCAGCGATTTTCACTAAATTAGCACTTCAATTCATGCAAGGATAAGAACACCAAGCAGACATATCATACATGCTCATATTGTGTGCAGTTGTAACTAGACAGAGAGTCACTGTCTTCTTATATTTGAGGCTTCTCAAAAGGGGTCACGGATTCAACATTTCTGGCTCAGGTCAGCAGCATTGTAACTCCTAGGATGTTGACAAGACCTCTGAAGCCTTGAAAATAAAAAAGAGCATCATCCTTAGATATAATCCCTCCCTAAGTTTCAGAAGTGCGAAAATACAATCAGTTTCACATAAATATAACAACAAAGAAAATACTTTTTTTCAGGATAAAAAGGTACTCTAAATCTCCACAAACCGAAGTCACACAGTCATTTCTCAAAATACAATATGAAAATGGAATTAATTTGGAAAAAAAAAATTCTAATTAGTTTTGTACACCTTTTTCAATACTCAGTGGAAAAATCTTTCTTTGTAGAACAATCAAAATCTTTTTAAAATTCACTGTTTCCACTGGTATTTTAACCTAATTCTCTTAGGTTGGAAGTTCTTCTTCCTGCCAACCTAATTTTTCACTCCCTCAATAGAGTCTCAATCAGATTCAAGTTAGTACTCTACTATCCATTGAAAAACAAAAAAATATGACTTCTAGTTGTTGGCAAACTGAAAATATCACTTTAAAACTAAATCTGCTAGTTGTATGAATCATTTTGACTTTCAATTAAACCTATTTAGGTAATGATAGAAACAAAAACAACAGCATCCAAAATAAACATGCTGCTGCATAAAAATGATTCCTTTCAGGTGAGACTTAGTCAGATTCAGTTTTACTGATTTACTTCTTATTGATGCTTCAGTATCTAGACCTGTCTTTATCAGGAATAAGTATTCTCTTATCTTTCAGTTAGCTACTGTACAGTGCCTTGCAAAAGTGTTGAACTTTAGCACCTTTTGTTGCGCTATATCAAAGCTTCATTGTATTTATTTAAATTTTTATGTGACAAACCAAATTCAATTAGTTCATAATTGAACAGAAAGTGATACATGGTATTCAATACTTTTCAAATAAAACTTTGAAAAGCATGGTATGTAAATGTTTTCAGCTATCAAGCAATAGTGGACACAGAAAACTTATGATGGAATTATTCTGGTCTGATGAGACCAAAAATGAACTTTTCAGCCAACATGCAAAGTGCAATATGTGGCTGAAACGTAACACTGTACAGTACCCAAAACAGACTAGAGAGAAACATGGTGGGTGTAGCATCATGCTGTGGGGTTGCCTGAGTCAAAATATAAGAGGGTGAATAGAGTAAAATACAAGACAATCATGTAAGTAAAAAAAAACAAAACAACAAATGGCCAAATGTTTCCCTTCCACCAGGACAACAATATACATCCAGAGTCAATAGAATAGTTTAGATTAAAGTATGTGTTTTAAAGACCAGTCAAAGTCTAAATCTAAACCCAAATAAGGACCTGTGGCAAGACTTGGAAACTGATTTTCACAGCTTTGCTCCACTCAATGTGACTACAGTTTGCTAAAAAGAATTAGAAAGCACATAAACGTGCCTATACTCCAAAGGCCTTGCAGCTATAACTGCAGCAAAAGGGGGTGAATACCTTTTGCTGCATGCCACAGATTTTCAGATTTTTAAAAATAGTTTTATTCCCCTTTTGAAATCGTGCTGCCTATTTTATTAATCTGACACATAAACTAAATTATGTCATAAAATGTATTGAGGTTTGTAGTTGTAACATGATAAAATGTGAAAAACGTTCAAGGGGTATGAATACTTTTTCAAAGCAAAATCTATTTTGTGATGAGAAAAAAAATATTTTGAGAATGTTTGCCCTCTGAATATATTTATCACTATTTGATAAGTGCCTTTATATATTTGAATTAATTTGAATACATGGTTATAAGTCAAAGATTGCCAAAGGCAAAATATGTGTCTCCTGATAGTAAAATATATTGTATTTGCTTGAGAGAGGGCAAGAAACTGCTGTAGAGTTCGGCGGCTGTGCTAACTGTCCCTATATGATGGTTTATAAATCAGGAACATTGGGGTATTCAGGCACATATACAGAAAGATTATTAAGTTTTCATTTTAGAGCAAAAATCATCTCACTGTTTTTTATCTAGTGGGTGCTTATCACATAGAGGAAGACTAACTACTTAATGGTAACCTTTAGATTAAAAACCTCAATGCTCCTTATACGCATTTTTAATAGCATAATTTGCAAATAAGCTCAGGTGCATTGAATGGAATGCACCGTGGAGTCGTTAGCTTAAGAGGAGTAAAACCCCTCCAACACGGCCGCGCAGCATTTAGCAGTCGCCCAGTTCATCGGCTATAAGCGCTCCGCGTTCTCTCATTCATTTAACTCGCCTACTGTACACTGTGCTCAACGTAGTGAATTCAATACTATGGCAAACACACTACACTACTACCAGCTTCAGCAGCATGCTCGGAACTCTAATGTTTTTGTATCCACCCGCCTCGCAAAACTTCGGTGACGTTTCACAAAAGAGGGCCAATGGGACCTCGTCTTCTATTAGGACAATGAAAAGCCTCTGACCAATCCGAGGAGCCGCAAAGCGGGCGCTGGCCAATGGCGTAGAAGCGCCGTCGAGAGTAATGTTGAGCGAGCTGAAGACTGAAGACACTGCGTATCGCCTGTGTTCCCTCATAGACAGCCATTGCAGAGCATTGAGATCCAGCGATAGTCAGTTGGTAAGTATTGTACACACGAATATTTTAAGTGTTTCAAATGATGAAGATGGAGATAACAATCCTAAACATCTTACTTATGTGTTTGCTTTGATCAAACATGAAATAATCTTGTGTTTTTTAAATATATGTATTTTGCAAGAAAGCTTTAAAAATAACAGCAAAATAGCCGGCTTTAAATGGGTAACATCACATTACTCTGCTTGAGAGTGTAGGGCAGACGCTCTGTTTAAAAAAGGAAGAAATAAAAATTTACCTTGGTTAAATTCGACGAAAATTGCGTATTTTGGTAAATGCGAATAATTTTGTATATTACAGTCGTCCTGCTTTAAAGAAATGAAGTCGAAACAAGTTGTAGTTATCGTGTAAAAATTCAAGAATGTCTAGCGGACAACACGATAGGCGACAATGGTAGAAGACTCACCGTTAGCTAGCCATTGCAGTGCATTGCGAAGCTGAACGCCTGTCATGTGAAGACTGAGAAGAGTACAGATCCGAAATAAAGCCATAAAAACCCAAGAAAAATGAAGACCATCTCAAAATATGTTCGGATGATTATTTGTGTGTAAAACTTCACCCGAGAAGATAGTGAAAAAATTACCTCACGACCTGCGCTTTACTGTAATGGCTGACTGTATTCGCATAGGAAACAAGGCAGCGAGGCAAATGGGAAGCCAGGGACAGAGGCGCAGTTCGCTTCAACTTTTTCTGGCCGGCTTTTCTCGAGAAATAAACCGACAACTATTAAATTTAACCGCGGCAAAATAAAGTTCAGTCTTTCGTGAATCGAATGACGCCACCGGGGTATTTTTCCGACGTTTGCAAAGGGTTGAAATCGGGGCTTGAAACGAAGTAGTCGCCGCGGTCGCTCTGCCCTCTATTGCATGCAGTGCAATGGCTGTGCGCTGACACAAAGAGAAGGAGCCATATTCTCCATGTTAGTGGATGAAGACGAGCGGCCATTAGGAGCTCATAGAAACCCAGTCAGTAGCACAGCCCGCTCATAGACACAGCACAGACCCAATGTATTACTATACAAGGCGGCTAGTGCAATAGGAATCAATCGGGGGAAATATTTTGTCAGGATCGCCGGCTTTTTGGACGTGTTTGTCGCGTTGCAAAGCGAACTGGGAGGCGGGAGGAGACATTTGAGGGGGACTTTCTTTCATGAAGAAGGCATTCTCACAAAATGGAAGAAGAAATATTGCCGTCGTTGTTGACCTCCTTTTCCTCAACGAGAGCCTTATATGCGCCATTACTACTCCGCTCGACGCAGCTTAGTTGGGACTTACAGCAGCTTTTAATGGGCGGAAAACGACAAATTTTAACAGAATTTTAAGCTTATTTAAAGAAAAAGGAAAAAATCGGGCTTTTAAAGGAGAAGTGTTTTATCACATAACAATGCAATTTTTTAGAATAATATGTTGAATAAACACATTTTATTTAAAAATATCACTTTTTGTCAAACTTATTTTATCAAATAAAAACATAAACTCATGTCAAGGAGGGGTTCTTTTTTAGTCTTTTTTTTTATTCACACTACATTTAACATATAGTTAGAGGGTTCATGCTTCTCAGCTGAACTTGGGAAAACTTTTTACTGACCAGAAACTCAGATCCTTTAAACACATTTACAGGTTATTCTGAGTGATTTGACGTTTCTAAGGCACTTTGTAGCCGCTATAACAAGAGCGCGGGCCAGTGAGTTTTATGTTTGGGGCCACCATGCAGATTGCGTCAATAAATAAAGTCATTTTCATCGCATCAGCTCCGTCATTGCTGTGCGGTTTATTTTAGTGGACTGCGTTAAAGTGGTCCTAACTCGGTTTGACAGCAGAGAGGCAGTGGGGGGGGGCTTCAGTTGATGCTCTCTTTTTATAGTAGGGCGTTTTAGAGACTGATGGAAGTGTAAACAAAAACACATTTCAATTTATTAATTAAAACGATTCAATCTAATATTTAAAAACAAATTTCATAGTTTCGATTTTTTTTAAACTAATCCATTAATACATCAAAAATAAGAAGATTTAATAGCTTATATAAGCATTGATTAACATTTTTTGTTTTCTAATGAGAAAAAAAAACAAACAGGTGCATCTTTGGCATTTGAAGATACACAGGTAATTTGAACCTCAGGCATTTGTTTACTAGATACTGCCATCAAGATGGGGAAAGATCCTACTAAGCCGAGGGGGAAGATGTCCTCCTATGCCTACTTCGTCCAGACCTGCAGAGAGGAGCATAAGAAGAAACACCCTGATGCATCAGTGAACTTTGCGGAGTTCTCCAAGAAGTGCTCTGAGCGATGGAAGGTAGTACAAGTTCATATGGCCTGTGTTTCTGTTTGCATTTAAATAAAATAACTTCAGGAAAACATAAGAAATTAGTTTGTTGCAGATGGGGTTCTGTCATAAAGTAACTTTTCTGCTTTCAGACGATGTCTGCCAAGGAAAAGGGCAAATTTGAAGACCTGGCGAAGCAAGACAAGGCTCGCTATGAGAGGGAAATGTTGAGCTACGTGCCAGCTAGAGGTGGCAAGAAGAAGAAGTTCAAGGACCCCAATGCTCCCAAGAGACCCCCGTATGTTAAAGTTTAACTCTGCCACCTTGTTTAAGCAATTCTTTGTTTAAATAACTGGCTCAATCTCATGTTTTTTTCCCCTTGTCTTCCACAGATCTGCTTTCTTCATCTTTTGCTCAGAGTTCCGCCCTAAGGTGAAAGGCGAGAACCCAGGACTCTCCATTGGAGATGTCGCCAAGAGGCTGGGTGAGATGTGGAACGGCACTTCTCCAGAGGACAAGCAGCCCTACGAGAAGAAGGCAGATAAACTGAAGGAGAAGTATAAGAAGGTAAATAAACAAAAGTCTCCTGTTTCAATGTGCTCTTCTAACTAAAGTCCACGCCTGATTTTATCATCTGGATGTATTTTATTCCTTCACAGGACATCGCTGCTTACCGAAAAATGGGCAGCAGCGCACCGGCAAAGGCCCCCGCCAAGGCCGAGAAGGATGATGACGACGATGATGAGGACGACGACGAGGAGGAAGAGGACGACGATGATGAGGATGATGATTAGAATGGCGGGCAATATATAGTGGTCATTTTCTTGTTTATAAAGCATTTAACCCCCTTGTCCACACTTCACTTGCTAAAAGGAAATACAATAGTAACAAAGGGGTAAAAAAAACAACAAAATAAATAAAACAAACAAAAAAATAATGCCAACATAAAGGCTGTGTATATCAGTTGTTTTTATGCTGTACAGTTTTTTTTTCCCTTTTTTGTATAGTTAACACTACACAAGTATGGTGTCTGTATCCTTCTGCCAGTCTTATTTTCTTCCCAGTGGTAGTTTTTTCTAGACCAATATCCCACCTGGTACAGTCTAAAGGTTTGGGCTTACAGTATTTCCCTTAGCTAGCAGTGCACAGCACGTAAAAACGTCGGAGTTAGATCTGAGTGTTTCCTTCAACTTTATTTTCCTTTACGTGTGTTTTTATTTCAAACAACATGTTATCAGAATTGACGTATCACAGTTGTTTTACTGATCTTTATGTACCACTGTAATCCTAAAAAGAAAAAAATAATTAAAAAAAAGCCTTGTTTATTGTTGAACTTTAAATTGCTTCTGATGTCAATAAACTTTTTTTTTTTAAATAAAATTGATTTGTAGTATGTTGAAAACATTTTATCCAGTATGACCTTCAGCACAAAGTTAAAATGAAGTTGGAGTGGCATGATATATTGAAAAATTACACTAATATTTTATATATATAAAAAAGATAACTAATATTTCACCTCAGAAGTCCACTCTGTGAGCTCTTGGATATTCATCAATACACTTTACTATTGACCAATGTATGAGACCCAAAGTTTAGCTTTCTTAGGGATTATTTTATTGCTGATTAATATATTTAGTTGTTTTGTTTATGTAAAGCACATTGCTCAACTTTTGTTTTTAAATGTTCTATAGAAGTGATTTCTATTGTTTTCTTTGTAGGTATCATGATTTGTAGAGATAAATGGCAGTTAAAATTCACAGATCTCAGATTTTAATTCAAGTGTACTGTTTGTTGAGCTCTATATTTTAGGGTTTATATATACCCTCACCCTTATATATATATATATATATATATAAAAAATATATATATATAAATAGAACAGATTATGCTGACTTACCAAGCCACATTAACCTTAAACCACCATCTCCTGTCATATGGTATTTCTTTATAGTCTATATATAAACATGTTTCTTAACTGTACATTGAGTAGAATACAGATCAATTACTTTAACTCACTGATCAGAAAAATTCCCTCGTGGTACAAACTGATGAAATATTTGAAAGATTATGAACCCCAATCCAACCTAAGCAACTCCAAGCCTGAAGATGTTATTTATATGAGTCATAAAGCCACATTCCCTTTCAGTAGGCTGTGGAACATATCCTTAAATCATTGCCTATAAAAGCAGGTATGAAACATCCTGCACTGAAATGTGATCAGTAAGAAACCAAAATTTACCCCAAAAAGGTTGAGTATGAAACAACAAAAGTTAGAAAAGTGTAGAATGGCAAAGGGGCAATTGACACCCTCCACCCGAACTTCCCTCATCTGACTTGACAACTTGTATTGCAGAATTTTTATGCATTTTAACTGACACTCAAAATTTGTATCCGTCCTATTATTTTCAGTTCTAATGTCGTACAGTGAAATATAGGGTGTCTACAATCTCATATTCTGTGTAACAAAGAGAAAAGGCTAAGCATCAAGCCCTGATGTACTCCGTAAGTAACTCTGTAGAGAGATTTATCATCCATGTTTACCCCATGCTCACATCACAATGAGTTTGCTCACTGTACTCCAGTCGATGTGCTGCTGACATGTTTCCAGCTGCTGCAATTATGCTATTAAAAATCAAAATCCCCAGGGAATGTTTCTGATACCTTGTTGAGTCTGTGCTATAAAGAATGAAATGAATTCATTGTGCAGCTTTAAGTTTCAACTTGGATACCAAACATTCTTTCCTGGTTCAGAAATATGAAGCTATAAGACTATTCTGCACTGTAAATATTCATGAATTTTTATTCCCTATGTATCTTAACTTTTACTATGAACTGCTAAATGAAGAAAAATTGGTCTGACATACTAAAGCCTGGGGAAGATTAAAGAGTTGGAAATGCATCTAATGACCTAGGCCTTGATAAACTGCTCCTATAAAGCATGACTCATCGCCACAACTGTCTGTATCCTGTGTTTTAGCTCACTGTGGTTGTATGCAAACATGCAGCTTCACCACTCTTCCCTGCCATGCTGGGTGGTTGGTTGAAGGGTAATGAAAGTTGCAGCGAACTTGCATGCCAGGAAGCATCGCCAGCTTGCTGTTTTATTTAGTTGCAGCCACTTCATCTCTCATCTGCTCTCCAGGTCCCATCCAGGATAAAAAAAAATAATAAAAAAAAGCCATTTATATAAGAAGGATTACGTGCTTTGAAATCCCAGTGACATAAGTATATGACACGTCTGTGCAAGCCACTACAAACCAAACCCTGTAAGCCACATAAGCAAAAGAAAATTTCTATATCCCTACATTTTATAAGTGTTTTACCTCTGCTGTAAAATACAAAGATGGTCTTCTGCTTTCTCTCTCTCTAAGATCGTCCTTGGCCCTTCAACAGGGACTTGATAGCAAAGTAGGCAAAGGGACAAGCACACACAAGGCAGCAGCTGACCTCAGACCCACTTTGATAAAACCTTGTGATCCTGAAGGTGACGCTTCTTTTTCCTGCCCTGATTACTCCTCTCATTCTTTAAAATATAGAAACTAACCAATAAACACAGTCATGAAGAAATCCCCTAATTTCTGCCCAGTGGATTAGATTTGTTGGCTTTACAGTGTCTGTTATTGTTCCTCAAAGCCAACATGAGGCAAACACCGTTTCCAAACATTTGGCAGCTGCAAGCCACCGTCACTGCTGGTTATCACCCTCCCCGCCCCTCTTTGTAAGCAATGTGTCTAAAGTTAGAGACTGAGTGAAGTCGATGTTGTTTACATTCCAAACAGTCCAACACATTGCACTTCCTATATTGTAGTAACTGATAACAACGTATTACTGGAAGAGAGGCGGGTTTAAATGGAAATATTATTATGCCTTGTGCCTTTATGCAGCTGCTGATCAGTTTCTCTGCGGACCTATTCAGGAGGAAAAGCGGGCAAACTGAACCAGGCAGGTTTAGCAACTGCTACCTCTTAATCTCAGCTAGTAGAGTCCAATGAATCCGATTCAGCGCAATAAGTGGTCTCATGGTGACACCTACTGGTCATATTCTGTAGTACAGCGCAACCCCTTTGTCAACTGAATTGCACAATTACCATCAGGTTATTTTATCTAGAAAAATGGAAGAGTCTGCTTAAAAAAACTTTTTAAAAATTGATAATTGCAGATGATATAAATATTTCCAGTTCTGGTATGGAATTGCAGTAGTTTATGGAGGAGGTCGCAAAAAACAACAATAAAAGAAAACACTGGTTTGATATAACAAGATTTTCTTTAAATTTAAAGAAACCTTTTTAGTTTCTTTAGAAGTCACAGGAGAAATAGTGAAATGAAGATTACAATTAATAATATAAACATACAAGAAGAAAATGAAATTAAATTCTTCTGTGACCTTTGACCATAAAGTCTGATGTCTCAGTTTATTGCTGCGTTCATCTTTCCGTTTATTCTGACTAGTTCACCAGTTTCTTCTGCTGTAAAATATCCCCATACTATGATGCTGCCACCAACATGCTTCACTGTTAGGACTGCATTGCCCTGCCTGGATTCCTCCAAACATGACACCTGGCATTCACACCAAAGAGTTCAATCTTTGCCTCATCAGAGCAGAACATTTTGTGTTTCAGGATTTGAAAATCCTTCAGGTTCCTTTTGGCAAACTCCAGACAAGGAGTGGCTCTGTGGAAAATAAAATATTCACAGTGTGTTTACTTTTATCAGAAGTTTATTCAGTATTAATCTTACAATGTTTATTATACCTTACTCAGGCTTACAGAGTTATTGTTTCTCTTCTGGCCTTCACAGCTTGCCTTAGTGAGTCAGAAGCCTAGCAACAGGCGATGAGCAAATAGTTATAGCAAAATAGTTATCATACCTCACGGGTTGGCAGAACAGACCCGACGGCTGGGCGATTATTATTAGGCACAGAGCGCTCTGCCTGAAACTGATTTTTAACTGAAGGTTGCATTTTTCT
>CAEGAG010312023.1:0-10360 GCA_903067065.1 Brachyrhaphis terrabensis
TGTTGTTCTTTCAACAAAATGGCATTTTTGAGACTGCATACTTCAGTTAATCAATTACTGAATTAGCTGACTAGTATTTCAATAATCGATTAGTCACGATTAATCTGATTAATCGTTTCAGCTCTACTGTAGCCTGGCACAAGTCATGTAGGAGACACAGTAAATATGTTGAGGAAGATGCTCTCAGACCACAATATAAGGTTTTTTTGTTTTGTTTTTGCAAATATATATAAATTGAGCATCGCAAATGTTCTAGAAATCACCATTTCCGCTGTGAAACACGGTGGTGGCAGCATTATGCAGTGGGGATCCTTTTCTTCAACTGGGGAAAGTCAGTGGTAAAACTTTCACAACCTTTAATCTGATTTAGGTTATTTATAAAGAACAGATAAAAAAAAAAGTCTGTTGACATAAAAGGTCAAGAAAAACACTTGTAGCTGTTTTCACAGTGACAGACGATTCTAGGAAGTTCTGACTCAGACGGGCTGAATCCAAATCTGTGGCACTTTTTTTTTTTTTACCATTTTAGTAAAAATGTCAAATAAAAATGTTGACTAAGTGACGGTTCCACTTCATAGCTACTTAGTGCTGAGCTGACAAATAAAATCCCAGAAGAATACATTGAAGTGCTTGGTTGTAATGTGACAAAATATGTTGGAAATTAAAGGGAATTAACTTTTGAGCAAGGCATTGTACCACAATAATTTACCACAGATTTCCTAATTAAGTGAAACATATTTTCCTCTGTCAACGTAGACTCATAAAAATATATTTGTTGTTAAATACAGGAATAAAATAAGTGCCAGTAATGATGATGAACTCCATTTCCTGCCTTAAATGCACCACATCTTCATCTTCCAGAGTGTAAATTAGTATTCCTTGGACTTTAGGAAACAAATGTAAATATAAAATATAAATATCTTGTTTAAAAATGTTATTTTAAATAGTAAGTTAGTTTATTTTTATTTATGCACACAGTATCTTTACCTTTTACAAATTTTAAGTTAATATTGCTCAGTAGGAGTTACGGTTCTGTATTGGTATTTTTCTGCACCTCTACACACAAGCAGGCCTGACGCAATAAATCAATTAATCGCATGATAAATTAAAACGAGCTCAATAATCTCCATTTATCGTTTTTCTCTCTCTTTCTACCAAAAACTGGACAGCAAAACTCTTCAGTCTGGTGTTTTGGTCCTTTTTGAAGGACAGGGACTTCGTAATTCATTTTATTTGTTGTTCTGTTTACAATCATTTCCACTTGGACAACGATTTTTACCATTGAAAATGCATCATTTTGAAAAAATGCTGCAAACATTTGATATTTAGAAGAAGTTGGTTAGTTTGCACTTAAACTTATTTTTATTTTTACAAAAGTCCTAACTGGCAGTTTTGCCTGTTTTCCCTCTCTGAGACTAATGATCCATGTGTTTTGAAGGACAATTTTGTTTACTTGAGTTCATGATCCATTTTATTTGTTGTTTCGGCTGCTTTGCTTATTTACTTTGGATATTTAAAATATATTCCAGTTCCAGTGTTAAATGTTCATCTGAATTTAAAGTTTATTGATCTTTGATAATGTGTTCTTGCATTGTTACGCCATGAAATCAAGACAACAACAATATCGTTTATCGCAATGACTTCTGGGACAATTTATCGTCCAGGCCGACATGCGCCTATTCAACCAATACTGATACAGACGATATTTTTGATCGATTAGCCTTCCAATACTCATTGTAGCTGGGCCTTTCTCTCTTTAGCAGCAAAATTATCTCGTTTCGGTTTGAATTTCAGACCCATGATGACAAAAAAGAGACAGGAGAAGAAGAAGACGGTTTCTGGAGGTATTTAGCTCCTCCAACCTGCATCATTCATTCAGCACACATGCACAAAGGGAGAACTTACTGGGAACCAGCAGCAGCATTTAGCCCAGTATCAAGAGTTGTGGCCGCTATAAAATGCGGGACAATGGGAGGTTCTTTCAGGCCCCCTGGTCCAGAACCCTCCGGTCCGTTTCTCTCCGGAGTCCAGACTGGGACGCCCTCCTGAAATGAATGGACGCACCGGAGGAAAATTCAAACCCTTCGGCCTACAACCGGAGCGGACGCGCTCATTCCCTCCAGGCGCATCTTCGTTTCTGATCCCAGGAAACCCGAACTCGCGTCTGCCGGGACCAGAACCAGCACCGCGGAGCTAGAGCAACAATAGGGGGGCCGACGAGGGTCCTAAACTTCCCTGCGGTTTGGGAGGAAGAAAAGGGAGGAAAAAAGGCGACCATCGCGTCCTGCAGACTATTGTTTGTGGGGGTGAAACCGGAGATCTCCAGCGCCACACAATCCTCCCCGATTCCCCCTCCACGGAAACACCGAACTCAATCCCACATCCACGGAACCTCCTCACGCATTTTCCACAGCAAAAAAAAAAACAAAACAAAAAAAAAAACAAATACTACTTACTTATTCCAGATCGTCCATTCAGGTATTTTTCCCCCTCACTTTCCACTTTCTCTCTCCCACTCAACCGAAGCTCCGTGGGGCCCCGCCTCCTCTCCGGATTGGCCCCACCTCTGGTTCCCCCCAGGGGACAAACGGGGTCCAGGAAACGATGCTGCTCCACCGCGACGCGATACATTCCTCATTTGAAAGGAATGCGTAGTTTGAATACAATTAAAATACAATTAATATCTGCATAAAGTTTAGGGAGTGGAGCCCCAATGACCCACTTTATTTAACGCAACATATGAAATTATAGATATTATTTTTATATCCATAAAAATCTTTATTTATCCCAATATTTGTACTGTTTAAATTTTTTTCGGAAAATAGTGAATTAAATTCTTTTAACTAAACTACTTCGTTTTTCTTAAGTGAATTTTAGAAATAACTTCACAGCTTTATCATCATTTATGTATTTTTCTAAACTTTTTTCTAAATAAAAATATTTAGAAAATATTGAAACTTGTTATACTTTCACACATGTATTAGACATAAAATATTTTTCTTAAGTGAATTTTAATAAAGACCTTCAAAGCCTCAGCTTAAAAGAAAAGCAACATTTATTTTGAACATCTTTCTAAATTGCATTTAATTTTTTTATTATTATTTACAATCTTCAGAAAATATTGAAAATATTTTTTTCAAACAAAAAAAAACATAAATACAACAGGACATTGTGATCCAACTGTAGTAAAGCTATGTATATCAGCCAGAAAATATGCATTTTTCATTTATTTATATATTCACAATAGTCAATTATATATGCTTGGTAGTTTCTAAATAAAAGAGCAGCTGCATTTATTTATTAGTTTACTCATTTTTTTACAGTATGTGCTAAACCCAACTCTTAAGTAAACATCCTGTGCTGCCTTCACTGACCAAAAGAATCTCATTACTGTTTAATATGAATTTTAAAAAGTTGGCTAGCATTAATATTTTTTTTATTTATGTAATGCATTGCTCTTTATTTAAGAACAATGTATTTCAGTCATCAATGAACTGCAACATTTATTTATGTAAGAGGGACAAACTTGAATTTTGATTTTGACACAAAGTTTCCCATTAACATGTAATTTAGACGTACTGTGGAGTTTAATGTCATAAATTTTAAATAATCTTACTAGAAGTAGAAATGTAAAATCGGGACCCCATCAAGATAAATTCTCCTCAAAAATGAGTGAAAATCAACAGAAAAAGCTTCAGGAAGACTGAAAACTGTTGATCCACATCAGACCTGACAGTTTGTAAACAAAGTATTAAGACGTTTTGGAGAGGAAAGCGTTAAAAAAACCCCATTAATGTTGAGAAAGGAAGCTGGAAACACGATGATCCACGTATCAAAAGTGAGTCTGTTGTTGAATCGTTAGCCAACCCGGGCAGCGTTGTGTCGTCATGGTGACCGTTTCCCTGCAGAACATCAACACTGCCGCCTTGTTCTCGCAAAAATATTAATCCTATTAAAACGAGCCGCCGTCGCCGAAAGCTGCTAACTAACGAGCCGCTTTGGATGTGGCCACGGGAATCCTGTGTCCACATAAAGTTATAGAGGAAGCTGGAAAACTTGTAAGTTCTAATAAAACGACACGGATCCAAACCAGTTTTTATGGGTTATGTGGTAAAACAGAAGCCACAGTATTATTACTGCAGTTTATAAAGCTCTACTATCAGCGTAAAGGATTTGTTTCAAATAGCTGCAACATGTAAGAAATTAAACACACATGCAAAGCCTTGGAATAAAAAAAAAAAAAGAAGCAAATGTTTATTTATTTATTTGTCTTCAAGATCTCACAATGCATGTTTTATTCCAGCCATTTCATCTACAAAATGGTCAAAATCTCCAAAAAGTTATTCTAAGATTGTTGGGAAAAAAAGAGGAATTCCAGGGAGTGCAGAGCAAAAGTACCAGGAACATTTTCAGTATTAAAACTCAAATTATCCAGATTTTTTTCAGCTGGATCAAGATCTTCTCCCCTTCGAATGTTAAAAGAAATAAAACACTACACGCACATGTAGTGGCATAAACAGTATAAATGTCCTAACATCATCCTTTCTAGGTCAGTTTAAAGCATAAATTTGATAATTACTAACCGATCATTGGCTCGAAAAGTGGTTTTTGAATCTTTACAGCTGATAATTTAACTACATTTACACAGAAGACGGCTGCAGTATTGCACATACCATCTCAATCCCCAAAGTTCACACACACACACCCACTCAAAATTACTCAAAATCAATCAGGCAGCTTCGCACACACTCACTGTTTAGTGTCGGTCCTGTGACACAGTAAACAAAAACATTCCTTGACATTAAAAAGGTGAAAACCAAAAAAAATAAAAATAAAAATCCAGAGAAGTATAAACATCTTGTCCACTGACAGGGCGCCGCTGGTGCCTGACCAGTGTTTCCTGTTCCTGAAGAGTCCAGATCCATCCGGTCCACTCCGGTCCTGACGTCAAGCCTCACCTGAGCAAGTCCATGAACACAGAGTCAGAACCGGCGCCCCGCGTTCAACCGAGGCGAAGCCGTCTGTGTACCTTCGCTTGCTGAGTTTTAAAGTCTGCGTGGGACAGAAGTAGTACTAGCGGTTATTGTAGTAGCAGGAGGAGGAGTGTAGTGGTGGCGGGCCGGAGACGACTGCCTGCGGATCAGTAGGTGGCGCTGGTGGGCTCCCTCCCCGAGCTGAACAGGATGTCAGCCTTGGAGCTCATGATGTAGGTCAGCAGGAGGGAGGAGAGCAGCACGCCGATCCCCACGCCGAGCGTCAGCATCTGTAGAAGAAAGAGCTCAAGTTAAAGGGACAGAATGCATAAGTCTGAACAGGAAGTGATCCACGCCATTTTGGTAGGCAAGCGCAGATGAACCATGGCTTTGAGACCAACAAAAAGAAAGCATATTGACACTTTTCACCAAGATATAGCAACAAAATGGCTGCTGTAAGGATTAACCCATATGAGACGGAGAATGAAAACATGTCTGACTATGTGAACAATCTGCCTCAGATCTTCTACTATGACGTAGCTCAGTACATACTGAACAGGAAGAGTGTTTACACCATGGAGGAGCTTTGAGGGCTTGAAATCCATGTTTCATCGGATTTGTAAAGGAACTACAAATCCTTCATGTGAACAACATGCTTCTGGTGACTGGCAGAGTAAGTACATGTGGTAAAAAACATGCAGGCTACATGTCCATCTTTGCTAGCACGTAATAGCTACATTAGCTAAGCTAAGTTCTGGAGTAAGTACTACAGCGAATACCATTGTTATTTGTATTGTTTATGTCATCAAACATTATACAACTGCTTTGGATAAGTAAAAGAGGCATATTTTAAATAAAAATTTCAAGCATAACTTTTGCTTATGTCACATAACTAAAATAGGCATTGAAATATATATTCTCAAAAGTTGGTAAGCTAAAAAATTTTTTAAAAAATCTGTGCCAAGCAGCCAGGCTTTAGCACTAGCCTAGCACTAGGTTTTGGAAACCCGTTTTAAAATAAGGGCTTTCCAAAAAACCCTTATTTTTGGAAACTTAAAAATAAGTGAAAGCCAGTGACCTGCTGGTTAAAAACACTAATAGATTAAAAGAAAGTCTGGCTGCTTGGATGAAAAGTATAAACAATAAAAATTGAAGATGTTTGGACTGGAATGCACTGTGTAATCATCATATTACTGTCATTTTACATGAATGTGTCACCGTTCTCTTGTCCTCTGTGTGACTTAAATCGACTCATCTCTAATTGTTTTCAGTCGACGCTAAAGACTAAAGCTAACCATGAGCAGGGTAACCGTTTTCTGTTCTCTGCTCTGAGGGGGAAAAGTTTGGATTCATTAAATTCAACCGACACGTTGTGCAAGGAGTCCCTATTTAAAATTCCACCTGAAGTGAGGAGGTGATAGCAGATGAGATTCAGTTCGGCCCGATGCTGCGGTGAGCATGCAGGGACTTGAAACGCCTTCAAGAAATACGATCCGTCTCTGTCACATCTGGACAGATTTATGTTTATTGCATGGAGCTGCATTATCGCTGGTAGTTCAGGTATGTTCTGCTGCAAAACGTCAAGACTCAGACAGAAAATGTTTGGATAGATTCCTGAATGAAAAGGTGATATGAAACAGACTCATACACCCAGAATTCCTACAAAAACCTCTACTGCAAAATTTCAGATGTATATTTCTAGATTTTTCTAGAACTTTCCGAGTAGAAAACCGATGAGTTTCATCTATATGCTCCAGAAAGCTAGCCTCTTTGTTAGCAGTGTTGGACTTAAAAATTAGGCTAAAATTTAAAAAAATGAAACGTCTCTTTTCTGGATTTCTTAAGTATCGATTTATCTCTGCACGGTAAAGTTCAAGCACTTTTCAACCATTTTCAAGGTAAGTTTTCAAACTTTTCCACCACCATATTTTGGAGATAAAAACAATATAAATGAGCTAAAAAACGGGAAAAAAATGTGGCAAATAATAATAAAAAAAAGACATTCTCCAATTCAGTGTAAACAGAAACCCTTTGATTTTATCATTTAGATACTGAAATGTGGAAATTCAAATACTTTTAATACTCAATTTTCTTATTTTCCACGACACAGTCCATCCAAATCCAAATAAAAAAAATTTTAATTGCATAATTTTTGCAATTGCATCTGAGAAATCTCCTTTAATAAACAGATCAATAAATAATAACATGTCTTCAATTATTTTTTTATTTTTTTTATTACTATTATTACTTTATTATTATCATTGTTGTTTTTATTTGAAGTAGTACCATTGCTATTTTTCTGATCAGTAATCAAGGACTTTTATGCATTTATTTATTTTTCTCAAGATTATGTTTTTCTTTTTTCCTTCCTTTCTAATTTATCAACCATATCAACAAAAACACAGTTGATTGAAATCTTTGCACTCCAATTATTTCAACTTTATTTTATTTAATTTAGATCACAGTTAATTTTAGGTTTTTAAAATAGACTCTGCAAATTTAAAAATAGCAGTTTTTTCCTCATTTTTTGTAAATTGCACATTTTTGTAAATTTTTCATCAGTAATGCAATCAATGACTTTTATGCATTATTTAATTTTTCCCCTCTTTTACCAAACAGTCCATATTATGCAATGGACTGTTTATGGATTTCTTTCTGCACATTTTGTTTTGTTTTTGTGTTTGTTCACCTGATTTGTTTACATCACAATAAATAAGTACATTTTTAAAAATCAATAACTGATTTACCTCCAGGTCGTGGCTGGCCACCAGGAATATACGTCCTTTGATTTCCTTCCACCTGGACTCTGTCCATGTCGAATACTCGCTGGTGGTGTAGTTTTCCAGCACGAAGGCCGGGGATACGGCTCTGGACGCCTGAACTGTGGAGCGGACGCAGAATCCGTCCCGCTCCGTACTGTTAGGGGGCGCTGCGCCCTGAACCCAGAAGTAGTTGTAAAACTAAGGGAAGAAGAAGAAGAAGTTTGGAGGAGGTAAATAAATGTGCTGTTATGCTTTTTTAACAGAAAAAAACTAAGAAATTACGGTAAATTGTTATTCCTAAAAACTAACATTTTTTCTTTCTTGTCATTCTAATTTTACTCCAACCTTTAAATTTACTTGATTTCTGCTAAATGATCAGAATTAAGTCAACGTTTGGGCCTAAAAGCAGCTGTTGATCTCACATGCTTGCTCTCCTTGTTGTCTTCGCTCTCTTTCCTGCAGTTTTCCTGCGTCACGTTGACGGCGGTCCCAGTCAGGTTAGCCAACAGGTACTTGACAAGAATAGTCGGTAAGCTGGCCTGCTGGTCCACACTGATGTAGAAGTTCACCGTGTTGTTGCCTGAGAGAAAAGTGTGTTTTAATCACCATAAATATCTAAAGTACCTTAACACAGTGGCTTGGAAAATGACTCATTAACCCCTGAATTTGCACATTTCCTCACTTTGCAACCCAAAAAGTTAATTATTTACTAATTTGGTGACTTTTAAAGGAAGTCACCTTTAAAAGTCACTGCACTGGATTTTATTCAGAATTCCTTTAAATGTCATTGTGCACAAACAAAGAACAACAAAATTTAAATCTTGGAGATTTTAATTTTGGGATGTTAAGACTAATAAATAAAGTAATTAATAAATAAATTTAAAAAAAGACCAAAAAAAAGTCTATAAAGTAAAGTAGTTTATGTTTGAGTTGTAGACAGTTTGGATTTAAATAACGTATATTATTATTATTATCTTTATTATTATTAATCTGACGCTGATTCAAAGAAAAGAAGAAGAAGAAGAAGGAGGTAAGGAAACAAAAAGTTTGTTAATTTTTCTTCCCTTTTCCTTAATTTCTTATTATTCCTCATCTTCCTCTGGTTGTAGAGTTGGGCAGTAGCTCGTTACATTTTTTTTTTTAATTTACTTTTACTTTTACTTGAGTCATTTTATTAAGAAGTATCTCTGCTCTTACTTGAGTAAAATTTCTGAATTTTCTACCCACTGAATGAAAAACCGAATTTCACCAGACAGACTTAAAGGAAACTAAGTTTTTCGTAAAGTTTCCTAAGTTTTTTTTATTGAAAGAAACTGATTTGGAAACATTTTCATTGCCTGACTTTATCTTTTGTTACTCATATGAATTATTGTCATTTTCATTCTTAAAATACCAAAATTTCCACTTAATTGAATATTTTTGGTCCGTCTGATGATGTAATTTTTTAATGATTAATAATTTGATCAGTTACTCAACACTTTTTACTAAACATTTTTTTCTCTTATTTGAGTTCATGTGTTCACAAATAAATTGAAACGACTGTATTAACAAATGTGCAGTTGTGATTGCCTAATAAAACTGCATATCCTCAGGGTTTATGGCTGCAATGTTTTGCCATAAAGTTTGCACTACTTTGTGCTGGTAGCAGCAAAATACTTATAAAAAAATTGGTTTATAATGAGACAAAAAGTGAAAAAGATCCAGAGACGTGATTACTTTGCGAGGCACTTTGTTCAAGAAGAGAAAAAACATTTATTTTTCTGTTTTAAAAAAACAAAATCAAAGCTAACTTACTGAGATGAGCAATGTCCTTTAGGGCTGTGATCTCTTGGGTCCAGGAGTTATTCGACGATATGAGGAAACTGTACAGCATTCGGCTCACCTGAGACAAAATAAAAACATTTCTGATAAATGAGAAAAGCCTTCATGAGAATATCTAATATCATTTTATATCAACAAAACTTTTTGTATTCACTTGTGTGTCTACTTGTCAGATACCAGAGTTAGTTTGATGCAACAAAACGGCAAAAAAAACCCCAAAAAACTATCTTTCAGAATGGAAGTTTGTGAAAATAAATAAATAACTAAATATAAAATAAACCTAGAATTTAAAATATGGTGTGCCTTATTTTCATCAGGGCTGTTATTTATAATTTGTAGAGTTGAAATGCAAAGCATAAGAATTCTGGCCTTCAATATGTAGAAATAATCATAAAAATAAACTAAAACATTAAAAAAAGTTACGTTCAACTTGTTAGAACTAGACGTAAACATGTGAAATGCATTTAATCCACAATTAATAAATCAAGTTTCAATGGCAACCTAGTTTCTGTTTTAGATGCATGTTGAACTATGAACATTTTCATGTGAATAAAATAAACAGTAAATGTGGTGTATAAATGAATGAATTCACCTTGTACTGCAGTATTGAGTATTTTAAGACATTAATGCAGTTCACAGTCTTACCATGAGTTCGTCCGCTTCAATACTGCTCATCTGCGTTTTCTCTCCTCCAGCCTGAATAAACAAAGCTCGAGCCACCATGGTCGCCACTTTAGCCAGAGACTGAGAAGAAACAGAAACTAAGATTATAGATGCAGCTGAACCACAGCAGATATGAATGGA
>CAEGAG010312037.1:0-10480 GCA_903067065.1 Brachyrhaphis terrabensis
GAATACTGACTACAACAAAATTCTAACTTAATTTCTGTTATAAGATCATGAGTGGTGTAAATGTCATGCATTTCTTTTTTGCTGTGGTTGATTCAAATGCAGAAAAGAGTTTGTTAAAGATTTTTAGATTTACTGAATAATCAAAAACCTGGTGTGTGTATGATTGTTCGCCCAATCTGTCTCTGTGTTGCCCTGCGGTGGACTGGCGACCTGTCCGTTGACCACTAGAGACAGGCATCAGCAACCCTCGCAATCTCACTGGGGATAAGTGTGGTGGATAATGAATGGATAATGGATGGATGGATGTATAGAATGAACAGGGACAAAAGAGATGAAAGTGAATAGCAAGACACACAAACAACATGAGACCATGAAATGAACATAACAGGTGAACTACAGGTGGAAACAGAAGGAAATAAAAAAAAAATAATAATTAAAATTTTACAATCTCACAATGTGAGCTGTTTTTGCATGGAAATGATTGAAAATATAACGTTTATTCATAACAAAGCTTCTGGATCTTCTCTCAGAAAGTCCCAGGAAGAGATCTTATATGTCTGTAATGGGTTTTTAGTCTTTTTTGCCCAGGATTTAACTTAGTATGAGATGTATTTTCATTTTCGTCTGCAGAGTAACATTCTGTTTGGGTTCAGTTAATCGGGAAAATAATCACAGTGTAAGAGATAAATTCTTTGGAGTGAATGCAGAAATTGGCGGGTCCTTAGCTTCTCTTAGACATCACAAGTTATAGAAAAATAAAGCTTTATACTGAACAGCTCATAAACACTAACACACACCCACATCTTTCACAAGTATACTCAAACATTATACACGCCTACTTCTAGCCACCCAGTGGGGATGTGTTTTTCTAGATCATTTGAAGTCGAAATATTTGAACTGCATGAGTCCTCTTATGAAGTTCTGCCAAGAGAGAGTTCAGAACTGCTGAGTCCTTCAGACAACATACAAATTCCCAGAATTCAGCAGGGCCAAAAACACCCTCTTTTGTTCCAGATAGTAGTGTTGAACAGGAAGCAAAAGACAAAAACACTTATATTGACCAAATAAATTACTTTTCTAGAAAATGTCACAATGAACAAAACTATTGTAATTTGGATGCTAAAAATATTGATTTAAATTTTGGTCAAATTGTATAATATCTTTCAATGTTTTTCTTTCTTTCATAGTAAATATTTAACCCAATAGATTTAATGTTAAAAGCTGTTTTAGGTGAGACTTGCATCCCTGGCCTAGATAAAGTCTTCTTAGTCTTTGGTGCACAAGGACACAACATATTGAATGCTAAGTAGGTTAGTCTTTTTTGCCCACAAGATGTGAACTTTTTAACATTTTTTCTTTTTAAATATTTCCTAAATGTATGCTCAAATTTAGATTTGAATCTATTGGAAAGTTAGTCAAGGCCTTGTGAAAATCTTATTTTTAGTTCATGCTAAGCAAAAATTCTTCCAAAAGCTGTGGGGTTAGGGGATAATAACTGAAGAACTTATTTTGTTATCTTATTCTGTATTTTGGGTTTTCATGTGTAAATTTGGTTTGTTTTGAGTCATGGGTTCAGGGGTATTTTGGTAATATGGTGTATAGCCAAACTAACTTCAGTTATTTTGCTGGTCTTCTTGTTCTTGCTATTTTTCTACTAAGTTCCCTCAGTATATTCAGCCCCACAGCTGTTCCACATCAGCTAATCAGACTCACCTGTTACTTTTCCAGTAATCATCTATCCAGCATTGACTATAAGCTCCCTGTTTTGAACCGCTCCTTGCTGGACTGTCTTGTTTACCTTGTTGCCTCAACCTGGTATTTTTCCCTGTAATTTTTCTCCTTTGAATGCTGCCAACCTGCTTGTGCTGGTGTCATTGGATGGCAGACTGACAAGTCATCATAGCTACAACATCCAGCTTAAATAACATAATTTATGAAGCAGAACAAATATTTCTCTAAGTGTTTGCTATACTTGATCATTTGAAATCGCAAAGAAAACCTACAAATGATGTATTTAAAAAAAAGATTGCAAAAACAAGCTAAAATTAGCCTTGTATCTTAGCAAACAAAAAATATAGTTCTCTGTACTTTAAATTGAAACAGGTACTATATTTTAATTAGATTTTAAAATAATTAGATAACACCTTTGTAAAAATATTAAACGAATAATAAATGTGGGTTATAATTAAATAAAATAACATTTTGAGAAAACGGTATTCATCAGTGTTCTTATTACACATATCCAGAGACATAAATGCCATTTTACTTGTGAGTTCTATCCAAATATAATAATAATAATAAAGATGCACTCAAAGCTGCTTGATGTTATGCTAAACAAAGTCTCACACTTTCAGTTCAGACTGAAGACTTTTTATCATAGAACGAGATATCTAACCTGCACTTTCTCTGTGATTACTGCTCCAAATGTTACAAATGAATATTTATTCAATTGTTATTAATTATAAAAAAGAACATCAAAGCTATAATAGTGTTCTTATATTCTTCTGCATCTCTGTCTCATAGGTTTCATGGTAAATAAAGTAGTGTTTTCATTTTGTAAATGATCATGGTGGTCAGCAATCTGGGAACAGATTGAGATCTTTGTCTGGACAAGCATCATTTCATTTCATTTTTCCTCAGTTTCACAACATCAAGCCAATGAGCTCCCCAGATATCAAAAACAGTTTAAGCATTACTCTCAAACTCAAACTGTTTCTTAGTGACCAAGAATTAAAAATAGGGTTATTTGAAATGCAGAACTTTTATAGTGTTCTGTAATGGAGATTCCTTACCATTGTTTGATACATTTATTACAATCAATAAATGTAGAACATGCTGTCATGTTGCAGATGCATACAGCTTTGTTCAGCATGACAACTTGAAATTGCTGTGTCCATCAGTAGCTCAAGGTATCATATTCCTGCCTTTTCCCTTCCGTGCAATTACACTTCCTGAAACAGTTGTGTAAAATCTCATTTTCAAGGCTGTTTCAATGTTGAACTGTTAACATGTCCCTGCATTTGTTCCATTTAACCAGATAAGGCTTTATTTCAGATACCACAAAAGTCTGATTTTAGAGTCGTTAATGAGTGTGGCTTCTTGCAGTAGGTTAAGGTGGGTCTGACCAGAAGTAAACTGGTAAATGTTCAGAATACCAGAAAAGGCAACGTGGTGTAGGCTGAACTCGTTACTTTTTCAAAGCTGACCTTTGTGTTTTTTGCAAAATAGAAACAACTCAATTCATGTATATGCAATAGTCTTATTTTTTTTTTTACCTTTGATGTTGATTGATGTTGATGACGACTGCTAGGAGTTCAAAGCTTCTCCTTGGCAAATATTACCCAAATAATTTTACATCCCTTGAATTATTTATTGTTTATTGCTGTCATTTAAATCTTTCAGACTTTGCAGACGAGGAGGACCACGGTCACTTACAGTCACTAAGTAAGCTGGTCCATAATCACCTAAGTATATTTAATGAGGCTGAAAACCACAAAGCATGCAAGAAAATAAGGTGATTGAAAGCGTATTTCTATGTCATCCTGTCGTCTTTTTCTAAGCAATGTAAAGGATCCTTTTAACTCCATTATCCTAGACTCTATGTACATTCTAGCCACTAAAAGATGGCACAACAGTGAAAACTGTGAAACCTCAATGGTGAAACCTGAGCTGCCGTCCATTAAATTCTGGGTTGTAAAGGCAAAACCTCCTATGTGGATGTAGCGTTATATGCATAGAGTATCAAATCTTTACTGTCAGATGGCTTTGCAATTGCAAACTTCATTTACGATTTAGTTTGATCATTAAAGTCACATAGGTGTGGTTTTGTTTTTGGGATTTAATTTTTTAATTCTTTTTCTCTGCTTTTCAAAAAAGATAATGGCTAGTTTCTTTGGAAACACAGTTAGAGATCTGTTGTCATCAGGAGGTCAGCCAAAAGAGTTTTGAACTTGTAAAAGCTCGTCATTGTTTTTATCCAAGCTCACCCCCCTCCCCCCTCCAAAACTCGCTTTTCTCAGCACCAACCTGTCTCGCTGTACTTCCTGTCCCTCAGTTCTCCCATTTATATAGTTATTAGGCCAGCCAAATGGCCCTGGTTCACCGGTGGTCTCCTTCCAATAACTGCCATTGATGGACAGGCCTCGCTGCTTGTGGCCTTGGGCTTCACTAGACCTCAAGCAAGTGGGCTAAATCCACTTTACTGTAAATACTCAAGAAAATACTTAACTGCTGTAACATGAGCACCGAAAGAAATAGATTGTAATGAGTTAAAACACATCCTATTAAGAGAAAATATAGTAGGGCCACTAGTTGCTTTGGGACATTGGGGTTGGTTTCCCTAACTACACTGTTGAGGGACGCTAGGGAAGAAGGGGTAATCTGATCCGCTGAGTTAATCTGGATAAGTAAGGACATGTTTACACCATAAATGAGGCCTGAATATTCTCCAGTGCACTTTGGTGAATTGGAGGTTCAGTGGTATAATGAGGTATACATGCTTTTTAAATGTGATTTACACGATTCCTCAGGCATGTAAAAATTACGTAAACAGAAATACAATCCATTTAATCTTGGAGGGAGCAGACCATGTATTTGTGCTGTCTGTTACCTAACAAACACCAGACACTGTGAGTTGACTAATTACTATGGGGGTGACAGCCTGAATTATGTTGCCAGTGGAAGTGATGATTTTTTCCCCCCCCAACTATTAATTTATTTCTAAAATTGGATGTGTTACATTTCAAAGTACTTAAATTAAGTAATATTATCTTGTCTGCCTACATTCTGGTAAAATAGAGCTTTGGCAAAAAATTACAAAGAACTTATTAATGTTTTTAAATATAGATATCCAGGTTTGTAGCACTTTTTAAAAAACTTTTATCCTGCAATATTTGCATTGAATTTCTATAGAGCACTGTCAATCATCCTCTTCTACACACCACTCACACCCTTCCCCCTGATTTTGCTTAGGCCACAGCTCCTTCCCCACAGCATTAACATCACTAGTTGATACATCAGATTTTACTGCACTGAATGCTAAACAGTGGAGCTTGCCATCGGTCTCTTAAAATGCCTATGGCAGTGTATAAATTTTATTTCACATCACTGTGACTTGCAAAAATATATTTTCAACTGTCATTGTCACATCAGTGAGGTTTAACAAGTTTAACAAAGTTTCAAAACAACTTCTACAACAATGTGTTTTTTCATATTTGCGGCTTCAATCGTGCTTGGGTATGTGTTGCTAAATGTCTAATGGTGGAAAAAAACATTTTCCCAGGAAAACCATGTATCCACCATCATCAGTGGCCATGCTAACTAGCCTGTGCATTCATGACAGACTCAACTGTCGAGACGGGCAAAAGCAATAATTTTAATATAATTTTCAGACTTGTCGGCTAATATCTACGGTACTCTTAAATGACTCTTAAAGGAGTTTGTTTGGGAAAGAAAATCTGTCCTGACCATCCCCAAACAATATAAACAAAATAAAGACTTTAGATGTATACATCAAGGCACATTCTTGTGAGCTATTAGTTCCATTCTATATGCTTGCTATGATTACAAAACCACAGTTTAAAGTAGGGATTCCACTGAAAAGGTGATTTTGAACCTTATTGAGAAGAATTGTTTCCACTGTATTTATACAAACACAGTTTTGGGTGTCAAAAGTGTGTTTTATTGATAGTCCTTAAAATGGTTCCCTTAAATGTCCCTATGGATCTCTAAAGTCTCAGCTTGCTGCCAATATTGATAGTGTTCCTATTTAGATATCACAAGTGCCAAAATCTAAAAAGGAAAATATGTGTAAAAACTACCCTTAAAAAAGAGGTCCCTCTCTCCCTATTTATAAAACTGACATTTCATGCTACATTAAAGATTATAAGACTATGAAAAGAAGCCATGATTAAAAATATGCTACAAAAGGGTGACTGGGTGAATTCCCCATTCCCCATGGGTGCACTGAAAGTGGCTGTCTTTTGCCCTACATGAGGGAGGAGGATAGGAAGGGAGATATGAATCTGTATTACACAGGCGCCCCAGTCTCAACTTCACAAACAGCCTGGGCTCATTCCACTCTTGGCAAAAGCTTAAACTGTGTTACTCAGTTTCCACTCTGGTGACTGAAAGGTACTGGCATAAAGATTGAGAATAAACATGTGCCCTGCTGGTGACTAGGCAACATTCATAATGCAGAAATTAGAAAAGTGATCAAATAGCTGGGTTGTACTTTATGTTTTCATTTGTAACTTACTGTGTCATTGAAAGTCATATTTCTAACTAGCTTTCAGTTTTGTATGCGGCTGTGATAACTGAACAATACTTGGAGTAATATGTACTCTCTATTTCACCTGGTCAGGCAGGGTCCACCCTGGACAAGATGCTGCCCTGGGAGGTTTCCCATGTTGCTCATCTCAGAAACTGGTGTAAACAAAGTGGTGGACACATGATTCTGGAGTTTGAATACTTTAATATGTATAATTTCAGGCTGATTAATGAGGGAATCATTGTAAGGTAGCATTTTAGAAATTCTTAATAGAATAAAAAAATCTAATCAAATCTGAATAAAGATTTTACTGTTTCTAAAATGTAAACTTTTAATCAAACAATAATACCATAAGAATTACACCAGGAATTTTCATGGGGTGTTTGCTAACTTTCTTAAGTGTTGACTGCAAAGTTCAACAGAACGATTTTCTATAAGAAAGATACAGAAAGATGCTGCCATATTTGGGTATCTTTCACACTTAGCAAGTGATTAATAATAATAAAAAAAAATAAGTGTTCCAACTTTACTTGCAATCAAGCACAGAGATAAACACATCATAGTTGTATTTGACAACACTGCTTCTCATTTAAGGCCATGTAATGCATGTGTGAAATAGTAAAAACAACATCCTTTTGCACTCCTACTGTTCTGAAAAGCACTCTTGTGGGAAATAAGGAGGAGAAGGAGTTTGCTTCCCTGTGTTATTCTGAGTTCAGATAACTGTGGTGATTAAGTCAAATGAGCAGAGGAGGATTTACGGTCCCCTGATGTGGGGAGATAAGGCAAGAGGAGTCACTCTGACTGACAGCGCAGGCTTGGGAAGGAACATAATCCAGCTGATGGAGAGAAGTTTTCAGCGTTCATAATCTCTCCCACTAGTTCCATCACATTCATCATTCCCTCCTTCACACTCTCTCTCCTGCTCTGTCCTCACATGCTTACCAACAACACAAAGTAATAAAGCTCTCACCATGCACAAAACCTGCCTTCAAATGAATTTATCATCACAAAACCACATCCCCTGTCTTCAGTCGTGTCCTGTTGGTGTGTTGCTGAACTTTCTCATTCATTCTTGAACTCAACTTGTCCTGCCTTGTTGCCTGTGTCCACTCCCCCTGTCCCCTTAAACACACCCATTGGACTCTCCCCTTTCCTCAGACTGAAATAAATCAATGTTGGTCGGAGCTCAGTTGTAATAAATCAGGCCCTGTCCTGGACTGGAGCCTGCCCAGTCAGCCTGTCACTGCCTGGCCTTCACTCAGGATTAATTAAAGGGCTGATATAAAGCCCAGATGTGCTGGAGCAAGGGAGCCCTGAACCCTTCTGAGCAGCTTTAGGCTCGTTCTGCGTACACACATGCACACGCACGCACCCACCCCTACACACTAACAAATACACTTAAAGAGTGCTCAAGAAGTGATCACACAAGATAACTTTAGAGAATTTGTGTGTATATTTCACGGCACACCTCTTATGCACACTTTAAGGCACACAAGAGTCTCAACATGTTTTATAATTTCAGTGTATTGTGTTTAACCCTCCCTGTTATCCTCGTGCTGTCCTCACTGCAGGAAAGTCTCAGAAATTGTCTGAGCAGACATCAAGCTTAAGATAGGGACAAAGTTAGAAGTTCAGCATATTTTTCTCCACTGAAGGATGTGTTTTTTTCAATCACCATACAATGTATGACAAAAATATATATAAGACAATAAAAACACAGTAGATTTTCTACAAGGTAAAATACTCTGTAAAAATCATAACCTTATTTTATGTCACTGACATCAGACCAGACTACAGTGTTTCTGTTTTATATATAATTTTGTGGATAAGGAGGTCTTTTTCTAGTGTACAGTGTGTATCAACTGTATGTCCAGTATTTATGCACCAGGTCATATTTATGTGGTGAGTTCTCATATTATAAGTTTTGAGGGCTTTTATTCTAAAAATCTTTTGGATACATTCAAAGGTGTTCCCAATTAAAAAATGTGCTATTATAACCATTACAAGAATGCCTTCTTGAAATGATTATACAAGAATAATCATTACAGTTGTTGCATTCAAATAACATAATAAAGTTTCACAACTTTTTTGCTCATGGCTGTAGACGGACTATCAAATGAGCAGATAGTTTCAGTGAATTAAACATTTTCTGTCGCTTCAAATTCCACCTTAGCTTTGACAATGACTCTGAATCCTGTCAAGTGTCATTTCAGCTTCTCTCACTTTTTCTTTTTTGTGTCTGTCCCCTGGTGGGAGTTTACAGGGCGGTGTTGCTGGAGGGTGGGTTTGTTTTGGCTCGCAAGGTCAAGGGTTGCAAGGCATACCTTATTGCATGATGACTGAAGGGGGGATTAGATGAGTAAGATATCACTCTGTTTTCTGGTCATGACAGAGCAAGGTTAACCCACAGCGGCCCTGGGGCCTGAGTTGAGAGGAAGGGAAGGGAGGTGGGGGTTAGAGAGGGTATCACAAGGGCACGGGTGGCTTGGGGGACTATTGGGTTGATTCCTGATGGCTGCAGAGCAGTCTGGCCTTCCCGTTCTACAGCAAAAGCTCACTCAGGAAATTAGAGGTCTGGGCTTCCTTTTTTCGCACAAGCTTGTCTTGCACACAGCCGGCTAACACTTGACAAAGCACAAAACATTGTTTTGAGAGAATTTGCACAAGCTTTCCCCAAAGAAAAAACAAATCTCACAATAGAGATGTAAGTGTAAATGGCTGCTGATTTATTTTTTTAGCATTGCTAACGAGAGTTTCTTCAAAAGCTCTGCTCCCCCTCATCATTTCAACAAACAGCAAAGCTAATCTATTTGTCTCGGCTGTGGGATGTCTGCACCCATAACACATTTGTTACTTAAAGTTCAATGCATATAAATGACTAGAATCCTTCTTCATATCTCTGTGTGCAGAGGCCAGTGTGAGGATCTGGGGCCTGTGCAGTCAGGGATCATAGCTTAAACAGATTGAGGCCATTTTCTTGTGTCAGATATGATATAGCCGCTTGGTGCCTAATGGGCTTGGAAAAAGAGGTAAACATGTCCTCGACCCTGTGAATTCCATTACATAAAGAGGTTGATTTGCAACTCACGGTATGCTAACTGCAAATAGAGAAGATAAACACTTAAACCTGAAATACCAAGCTCATAGTAGTCACTGAAGAAATGCTTTCTGGCAAATAAACAAGCAATATGTCCCTTTAACGGTTACTTTAACATTAACATGCTTCAGTGTTTTATCAGATAATCGACAAATGACTCAATGGAGGGATCTCACTTAGAGATTAAGATACAATCAACACCCGGGATGAATGTAACTTGGTATCCAGGTGTTAAAGCAGGAAGAAAAATAAACCCAGAGAGTAATTGCTGATATGTTCCTAATGTGCCCCCTCACCCTTACCTCCCCTGCCCTGTGCCTCCTGCTGATAGGCCACCCCTGATGGCTGTCACACCTGGTGTTGAAGACGGTAGGGTGTATTTTATCTGCTCAGGGCCCATTGGGGGGCTATTCGTCTTCCTCCAGACTAGTGTTGGGAGGTCAGGGACAATCCCTCTGTTTATCCCCCTGTCCGTCAACGCTGCACACATCCCTGGAGTTTCGTTGCATCTCCCCCATGAAAGTGAGGCACACTTGCACTGCTGATCTGGAATCTCCTTAAGAAGGATTAAAGAAGCTTGATGCTAATTTTAAGAGTTAAGAAAGAAGAAGAGCCAGAGAGCATTTTCTTTTTAGCAACTGTACAATTATATTAAATACAGTGAGATTACAATGCATACTTCCAATATAAAGACTTCAAAAATATTTTTGCTCTGTCAGCATTAGTTTCTGAGGGATCTTTGGATTTGCTTTAGACAGTGGGAATATTACTAGACAACTGGGATTGACAGTAGGCAGTGAGTTTCACTGTAGTTTGTTGGGTTAGTAAACATTATACCGGATTTAGTTGATTTTGATAGTTTTTTATTTATTGTGACTCATTTTTCCTGAGTAGTTCAACTCAGGAAGTAAAAGATGACAAATCTCAAATGGGGGGAGTCTTCCAACTGCAAGGTGTTCTACCTCAACCCTTAATATACCTCTATGTATTGGTGACCATGAGCTGTTTGGCTCTACATGAATTTTTGGGTCAGCTGAGCCCAATCTATTCAGTTATTGTCCCTGCATGTCTCAGTTAATGTGGTCACAAAAAGTCTGAGAGGTCAGCCCTAA